>OX439130.1:9965303-10007803 GCA_949318235.1 Ecdyonurus torrentis
GGTTGAAGCGTTAATGTGTCTGACATTTATTTATATAAGATAAACAATTTATATACCTGTGAAATTGTTAGATGTGCATCAGAACAATAAAACATTAAAAAAACCCTTTTTTTATATAATAATAATATATCATATTATAATGCATTTATTGCATCTGGCTTAATGTGAAAGTTTATATTTGTTACGCCAGAAATAATCAATTTTATACAACTGTATAATTATCACGTTCAGACGTATTGTATAATAATAATAAGTTTTTACTGGTAATTTTTATTATAATAAATGAATGGTTAAAGACGCTTTCTTTCTTCATGTTTATGAATATAAATTTTAGTTTTTTTAGTATAAATTTTATTTGAAACGTTTTTTTGTCTATACACAAATGTTATCATTTTTATTATTATTTTTTTTATTCATTTTCCTTATAGATTGCTATGTAAATTAAATTTCTAACAAAATAATAATTCAACGAATTTATTTATATATTTATTTTATAATAAATGCTGTTTTTGAAACATTTTAACATTTCCTTTATTTGTTATATTATATATAAATGGTATAAATTTATAACATTTAGATTTTTTAATTTTATTTTGACAAATTATTTATTTCTTATATTTATGTTATTTATAGAGATGATAACTATAATGTTCAGCAATTTGATGATAAGTGCATTTTAAATTGTATTTATCATTCATACGGAAACTATAAATTACGTAATTTATGCTGCATTCCTATCATTATAGCATAAATGGTGCTAAATAACAATATCATAAATAATTATGGTGTACAACATATTATTTATGCTAAATAGTTATTATAATGAAGTAAAAAAGCATATAGATTATGTTGTATTGAACATATTGTACTAAAAATTAGCAGAATTTGGCAATTTGTAATTATTATTATTTTTTTTTGTGTGGTAAAACCACCAACAGTTGAGATTAGAGAAAAATGAAGGAGATGGGGGAGGTAAATCTTAATATCACAAAAAATCTTCAGCTCTTGGAAATGTGTACCCTTGGAGTAAAAAATATGTTAAAGTGGGGTGCCAAAAATTATTAAGGTGCCGAATACTGGTCCCTCTACCATATATCAAAGAATTATGTAATATTGATGGCGTTCTTTTGTGTTTATATGTATATAGACTATAAACTCCTATAATATAAAACAAGGAAAGTAATATCACCTGGCAGGAAGATTTATGCTAACCAATGAAATTTAAGTTTCACTTGCATAACTACCAATAGTAATCGTGTATAATTTATACCATATGTAATAACGCCCTATAGTTTTTTTTATGTATACCTCCCCCCAAAAAAAACCACCCACCCTCATTACTTTTAATACTTTTTGAAATTTAAAACTTTCATGATGGCTACCCTATATAATATAATGTTATATACAATTTTTTTTCCTCCTTGAAAAAATAAAATTGCAATTTTTTTCCTTGAAATTTAATGTACATAATAATATATATTTTTAATATAATGAATTTAATCAGTATGAGGGTATCTTAATAAGATAAAAATTTAATTTTTTTTTCTTTTTTAATTTTTATTATTATAATACTGTATAGTTGTGAAATGAATCATGCACATACGGTATATACGTTAAATTATATATAGTTTGAAGAGCGTATTTTTATATCTGATATTTTCTTCCCCCTTCACTGGATTTTAGTTTCTTTCTGATTGAAATGACAACTAAATTATTCGTGTAAAACCCATAAGAAAACATTTTGAGAGAGAGAGAGAGAGAGAGAGAGAGAGAGAGAGAGAGAGAGAGAGAGAGAGAGAGAGAGGATTAAAAAATGCTTTAAGAACGATGATTTGTAGCAAATTTTTTAAATATTTTGCTGCAGCACAATTCAACAAAACAGGTAAAATTTAAAACTTAATTTGGCATGAAACTTAGATGAAACTGCATAAATACAATGTTTTTTTTTTTTTTTTTTTTTTGTTTTTTTTCTGTTATCATCATATTTGATTGAGCAACGATTAAGATTTAGCTAAATATCTATTGACATTTTAAAACTCAAAAATGTTTATATTTAAGATGTAAACTTTTTTTTTTCTTTCAATATGATGTATATAAGTTGCAGAAGAACTTTAAATTCCCGAAAGCTTAATTTTGATATATTATCCATATAAATCCATTTGATATTTTTACAAATATTTTATTAAAAAAAAAAAAAAAAAAAAAAACGGTATGAAATTTTTTTTTTAAATTATATAAAAATTTATCTTGGAATATTATACTTTAATAAAACATAAATGCTGTTCGTAAACCCTGTTTCAGCTCCTAAAATGACGATCAACTTTGTTTATTCAAATGGAATGCGCATCAGTGCAAGAAAAAAGGGTTTACGAACAACGCTCTTAAATGTCATAGACACTATTTTATTAGTAATTAGGTAATTACTTATTAGTATTATTAAATTTCATTTTAAATTAGAATTATATAGTTTTTTTTATTGTTATTGTTTACATAAAATTTGGCCTCTCTCTGAGAAAAACAAACAAACAGCGAAGTATAAAATATGCTTCATATATATACTGTATATTATTATATTTTAATATTTATGTAATTTATTTATTCTTCATACGCCAATGTAGTTATTATTTTAATATATTATTATAACTATAATATTAGAAATTAATTAATTAATTTCTTCAGGTATTTTCTGCTGAATAACATTCTGTTTTTTTTTTTTTTTTTTTTTTTTTTTCATTGCAAATATATAAAACAAATTATGTTTCAAAATGAATGAATAAATAATAATTTTTTAGATTTATATTATAAAATTTTATATATTATATAACATAGGTTTGCGTATTTTATAACTCTTTCTGATGTAACTCGTGCATGCGGCTGTGTATTGCAAACCAAAACTTTGCATCCATAAAGAATATTTTTCAAGTGATATATCTCCAGAATTCGCGCAGTTTAAGCAGTTCAAGTATGCGTGTAATTTTAAAATTGTAACTTTGTGATAACAAAATTCCAGAGTGTGAGATTATCGATTCATATGATAATTTGATTCTTGGGAATTTTATAGCTTTAAAATTTTGTTATATGGCTCAAAAACAATTATAATCATCCTTTTAAAAGTATAGAATAATGATATAATGATTAACTTTTATATTTGTATCTTTTTTTTTACTTAAGGTATCCTTAATTTTATTGTAAAAATATTGCTGTCCGTGCATTTGCTATATCATTTTTAGACTATACTATATAGAGTGTAAAAGAATAAATTACTTAATTTATGCTGGATTTATGTCATTATATATCAAGCACAAATGATGCTTTTAGGATGATATATAATTAAATAATTATGCTGTATACAACATAATATTTATGCTATGTAATATTAGTTATGTTGAAGTACAGCATACATAATGTTGTACAAAACTGCAACAAGTTGTTGAACAAATTGTGCTGTAAATGGGCTAGCCTAAATATCATACGTTCTTATTTTTCTTCAAAAAAAAAAAAAAAAAAAAAAAAAAAAAAAAAAAAAAAAAAAAAAGTGAGAGAGAGATAAAAAATTAAAAAATGCCAAAAATAATTAATAAAAAAAAAATATAGAAACTTTGTTTTGTTATATAGTAAACAAACAAGTGGTGACTAAAGGAAAACAAATGTGATATCAATTCTTATGTATGGCAGTTATTTAATCAGAAATTACAGTTTTATCTTTAATTTACCCTTCATATTTATTCATTAGCCAATGACAATATAATTTTTAAATACCTTTTGTCTTTTACTTTCATTATTTTATTCAGTTATTAAACTTTAAAAAAAAGGAAACGTTATGGCTATAAAATTGTATATTATATCAAAAGTAAACTTTGATAACAGTTTTATAAAACTATAATTATGTTAGTCATAAACTTAAATAAAAAATATGCACAAAAAAAAACATAATAAATATATAAAAAAAAGTCCACTTAGTAAAAAGTTTATAATTATACTCTTTTTTTAATATTTCTTATCATGTTATTTAATTAATTTAATATTTCGTTTGTTTTTTGTCTTAAAAATTTTGTATTCCTGTTATTATAATAAAAAAAATGTTTAAAATATAGTCATTGTTCTTTATATATAAAGTATTGGCATAATAAAGTAATGACAATTAAAATGTTAAAAGTTTAATATTGCATATAAAAATATATTTTTTTAAATTAAATAAAAGTGCACATGAAAGCTTGAGAAAATAACTTGTACGTACAGTATATTGCAGTTTAAAATTACTGAGAGTGGACGTAATTCTACATCAACTCACATACTTGCCATATCTTTGCAGTTATAAATAAAATACATAATATATTTCCAGGAATAGCGATAATGTTACACATTTATTTAAAAAGTGTATGATATTATACATATAAACATGATAATATATAAACATTTATACACATGCACACACACACACACACACACACACACACACACACACACACACACACACACACACACACACACACACACACACACACACACACACACACACACACACACACACACACACACACACACATTGTAATAGCTTCCCCAAATTAGCAACATAATTTTTCTCGAACAGATCACTATATTATAAGAAAAATCAGCAAATTTTTATTTTCAAAAACCTTGAATTATTTCCCAATAATAGTTTCACACAAACAACAGCAACGACAACAACAAATATCTATACGTAATATTTATAGCGCATTAAAATCAGCAACATTGATTTATAACATAACTTATGAAATATTGATTTTTTTTTGTTTTTCTTGCAAAACACATGTTTTATACTGCATAATTATTTATGCTAATGTTTGAAATTACAATTTATGCTGTTTAACAAATTATAATGCATAGAGCATCACCTTTTTTTTAATCCTTGTTACACGAAAAGAGTAAAATATTAATAATTATGCTGCATTTATGCGTCTTTATATAGTAAAAATGTTTATAAATTGGAACAACATAATTATGCTGTAATACAGTATACAACATAATAGTTCTGCTACGTACTATGTAACATAGTTATTAAGCGTAATACAGTAAAGATTATAATTGTAAAAATGAGCTATAATAGCATAAGTATTATATAAAGTAACTATTTTCGTTGGTATATATTTAGTTTATGTTTTCTATAGTTTGAATAAATTATTGGGAAAAAAACTCTTTATACAATTATTATACTAAAATCAAATCTTTAAAAAAAAATGCAAAATTTGATTAAGATATCATATTGTTCTTCCTATCCAATGGCAACGTAGAGCATCTTGTATTCAGTGATGAAAATTATATATTTTCAAGCTTTTTTTTATGAGCCACATGCGCCCACCTTATAAAAAAATTATCTGGTCTAAAAAAGAGAAGGAAAAAAAGTCGCTGCAGCTTATTTCCATTCTTATCTTTTGTCAAGTTTTATTATTCCTTCTCTCTCTCTCACTCTCTCTCTCTCTTCTTTATTTTTCCCCTATCCTTGACATGTCATAATAATTATGAGGGTATATAGAATCGTATAGTTTCTTTATATATATATTAATATATGTATATATAGAAAATTTATAAATAAATTTAGGTTTGAAATTAATTTAAAAATAGTTATCTTTTTCTGAGTGCTTTTTTTATCATTTTAATTTCCAAATTTTAATTCTCGATTTCTCTTGTAAGCCATAATGAAAATTTTCAACAACTTGAAAAAAATTTATTGATATAGGTGATAAAAAAATATAATGATAAACAAAAATATTTTATTGTGATACAAAACAACACAAAATTGCTTGTCCTTTTTTTTTTTCTTTTTTCAACAGATAAATATTATATTTTTTACTGTTGTTTTTATTTTTACAGATTAATGCTTTTTATTGTCTCAAAGCACTTAGTAACACCAATTTTGTGGTGGTGCTATTTTAAAAATATAATTACATAATTATTCTTTTAAATTAACTATTTTTATCTTATAAATGATATAATTAGATATGTGGTTTTTAAGAAAGATACAAAATTTCTTATTCATCTATATATAAAAAAAAATGTATATCTATGGAAAGATTTTTTTTCTTCTTCTTTCTTTTTCTTTTTGTTCTTTTGTAAAAGCCCCTTGAGCGTTCTTCGAAATGAACGAGGAAAACTAAGTTAAAGTTGACTTTAAGAGTTGTTTTCACTATACACGCAACCCTTGTGTTTGGAGATGAAATCGTCGCAAAGTTATCGTCAACATTTTTAAGATTAACTTCTATAGAAAGTTCACCAGAAATGAGCAAAAAGCTAAACAAGACAAGTACCCCTGATATTTAGGCAGCCATTTGGACATCTCATTCATGGTGTCATCTTTTCATTGCAGACAAAATGTTTTTGTGCTGTCACAATTTTAGTTTGTTTTTTTTATTTATTTAAATATATCACGGTAATAATAAATCTCGTAATTTATGCTACATTTATGTCATTATAGCATAAGTAAAGCTAAATAAGAACAACATAAATAGTTATATGATGTACAACATAATATTTACGCTATTTAGCATTTATTATATGTGGTATAGAATTGTTATTATATTATATCGATTATGTTGTATTGAAGTATAATTGTGTTAAAAATGAACTAGAATAATTATTAATTACGTGTGTATATATTTATTTTTCGTGATCGATGGATTTTTTTTGTTATATATATATATATATATATATATATATATATATATATATATATATATATATATATATATATATATATATAAATCTAATGCTTTTTGATATATTCGTTTAAATTAATATTTTACTTAATTAAAAATTAGTATAAATTCAAAGCAAAATAATAATAAATAAAACAGACATTTTTTTTTCTTTAAACCGGAAATACCAAAATGTATAGTTCTATAGTCGAGCGAGAGAACAATAACTGAATGTCAAGACTTTTGAGTTGAGTAGACAGAAAATAATTTTTAATAATAAAAAAGCAGGTGTTATGTGGGGGTATATAAAAAAATAGCTTTGTATGATTATTAGTGAAGAGTATATATATTATATATGTATATACAAACGTATAATTAGGGAAGCATCATATTGAAAAACTCACATATGATGTCAGTCTCGTTGTGACAAACATGTCAAATGCAATGTAGTATATTTTTTGTTTATGTTATGTGAACTCAAACTATTTTAAATATATATAATAAAAAATATTGTTATATATATTTTTTTTGTAATGTATATTTTTTTGTTTAATTATTATTTTGGATGCTAATCAACTTGTGTGTTAACCACATAAAATAATCGTTTAAAAAAGTTAATTCAGTAAATATTTCTGTCGATAAAGCTAAAGTTTTTCCGCTTAATTATCTTCTAGCTTCCATAACAAAATAATAAGTATATAGGGTGGTTTCATTCATGTTAAAGTCGACGCCATAAGTGAGCGCTAAATAACATGGGCCGGTATAGGAAAGTGACTCATTTTGACAGTTTAAAAATATTTAGCAATAGTTTTAAGAGCATTGATACTGTTAACAGGTTGAATTAGTTTTTCAAGTATGCATGAAAAATAACAAGTATAACAAAAAAAATAGCTAATTTTCCAAAGAAAATTGCCAAAAACTACGTTTGTCCTATATGCTGAGCAATGTTATTGCATTGCTCAAGAAGAGCATCAAAAAGCATTCAGCATGACGTCATGCGCGAACTTACATACTTTTCATTCATAATTTAAAATTATTCTTTCATCTTTTTATTTTAGAATTTCCCACAATTTATTATTGTATAAATAACCTCCAAGTTTTCAAATGTGAATTTAACATTTCTGCTCTGTATACCCGGTCGTTATTTAATTCTTGCCGTCAGATAATAAAATACTGATTGATGATTCCTGTATACAGTGCAAGATTATTGAAATAGTATAGTTTAATTTATTATATACTGTATATAGAGGAACTGCCATGATATTGCACGGGCAGTCAAAATAAATGCTGCATTTATAGCAAAAATAATTCTAAATTGAAACCGCAGTATATTACACTATATAACATAATATTTAATTAATGCTATATCATAGATATTATGGAATATTATGTAGGATAAATTATGATGTTATGCATTGTGATGCTGCATTGAGCTACAGAATAAGTATTATATCGTCTTAGTCACTGCAGAAGGCCTCATCTTCTGCAGTGATCAGCATTTCATACAAGGCCCTATCTCCAGTGCAAATCTTATGGAATAATCGATGGAGATGAGGCCTTTTGCAGCGACCAGGGCTATAAACTTATTTATTTTTGACCGTGTTATAGAGTCTTATAGACTGTTGGATATTGTACATTATATTATTAACAACATAGCCAATTTTTTAAAATTATTACTATTATGCGCGTCTGAAGCTCCAAAGTATATAAAAATAATCGTTTGTCTACAAAATAATTATTATTATGATTTTAATTAGTTATAGTGAATAGATATATAGAAAATGTAAAAGAAAAAAAGAGACTGCTTGCCGCCAGAAGTTGGAAACTCTAGGGGACCGGAATTTGGGGATTTTCCGCCTGTCTGGTTCGTGACGTCAGCGGAGACGCCGGCAAGTGAAGTAAGCGAGGCCATGGCCAGTTGCGGGCAAAAAAGAGTTCCCTCCCTATATAACCGTGGAGAAAGGCGAGCTCACTTATATATACACCGGAGTTACCTACCGAATTTCGTGACGTGATTTTTATTATTTTTTTTTTTCTTCCCTTCATTAATATGCTGGATAAAAATCACAATCAAAGTGAGCATAATTGATTAAAAGACTCTCACGTAGTCTTGTAGTCCATACTATATTATAAAGTATGTATTATATATAAATTTGGCAAGCAATTGCGAGAAAGCTGTATATTGAATTATTTTATCAATACACTTTCATTTTAATATATATCATAACATCGCAGCTGGAATTACAAATTATATAAAACTTCAGTGAATTATTTGTGATTTTAGCAAATCACAAAGATTATTTTTTTATAAGTCGTTTAGATGTGCTTTTGCTCTCTCTCTATCTCTCTCTTTCTCTTATATTGAGCGCATGTATGGATTACACAGTTTCCAACATCGGAATTATTTGCATATTGTATAGAGAGTAAGGGCTGATAAATAATATTGGTGACGTACATGAACGTAATGTGGCTTTCAATATAATAAGACATGAGTCGGCGAGACAGAAAGAGAGAGAGAGAGAGAGAGAGAGAGAATGAGAATGAGTCGACGGGTGGGGGCGTTTGTCTGCAAAGTCACGAGAAATTTTTGCCACTGTCAGTGACGTATTACACGTACTTACGTGCATACTTATAATATGTACACATTACGTACAAAAGTACACAATATGACGAGACAACTATTAGAGACAACTAATAGAGACAACATACATTAATCATAATACATTGAAAATCAACATTAATTCGGCCAGAATCATTGAATTCTAATTTATTTTTAATATTTGTAAGTGACCGTTGTCGCCTGTATATGACGTCACAGCCACCCGGGACTCTGATTGGCTAGCACACAGTTTGCCGCGAATGTTTTTTTAAAAGTTTTTGCATCAATTTGTGCTAGCCAATCAGAAGCTCGAGGGACTGTGTTGTCATATCAAGGTGACTCCAAAAACGGTCACATAACAAATAATTAAATATAAAATAGAAATTAATAAGTCCGGCCAAATCAATGTTGATTTTTAGGTATGTTAAGCCATAATCTTTCATTATAGGCAATTTGTTTTGTATAATGTTGGTTAGGCATTTAAGATCTACCCATAGCAACATACACTATTTGGTAAATCTTTCTGTATAAATCAAACCATCATTGTTGGCTCCGCAAAGTCCTATATACACTTCATAATAAAAATTTATTAAAAAAAAAATCGAGTGTAAGTTATGGTCTTTAATAATAGTCTATGTTCAAATCAAATAGTTCATATAATAAGAAGTTGTTGTATATCAAAAATATAAATAATAATTGTTGTAAGTGTCAATTATGTACGTGTTTCAGAGTTGTAATTACGACTTTATTTTTTTGAAAGTTTTCTACTTGAGCAAGATTATATTTTTTCTGCTTGTTTTTTTTTATGTTGTGGTATCTTGTATATCATTACAGCATTTTTTTTTTTTTTGGTAACGGCTATTAAATATTTAATTTTAAAATTCCTCTTTAAACTTGAATTGTTTGAATTGAGTAATACACAATTACAAGCATAGTAATTGTAAACAGTACACTTTCATAATATATTGCATTATATAAAAGTGAAACTTAAAATTAAGTTGTTGTTTTATATATTATTATTTTTTATGATCAGGTTTATAAATTTTCATTTATATATAAAATAAGGACTTTAAAGCCATAGACCACATAAAACAACATGTGCTTTTTAATGAATAAACACGAAATGGGATCTTCAAAACTGATGACAATTTTTATTAGAATGTTAATGTAGCCCCACGAGAGAGCGTGTAAATACTGTAAAGTATGCAATTTGCGTGAAAATTCATGTTTATGACGTCAGAAACATGCAAAAATTAGTATGAAAATGTTGTGCAGGTTGCATAAATGGAATTTTCTGATCACTGCTACGGGGCTACTGTTGGGTTTTGAGACAAACTAAAGTTATTTATGTAAATCCCATCAAGTGTTTTGTGATATAAATTCTTATGTTTTTCTCTGGTCTATTCCTTTAAGATGAAGACGTTAACAAAAAAAATATATATTATAAACATTAAATAATAATAAGAAATACATAAAATGAATCAAAATATTATGTAAAAAATAAATAAATTATTAACAAATGAATCATTTTTTGTATTTTCTCCTTTTCCATACAAAAGGGTTTTTTTTTCCGTCAATTTATTATGCTTGTAATTTACAGACACTTTACAGAAATACATCTTAATTTAACAAATAAGGCAAATTTCATTTATTTTTTAATATACATTTTACAAAAAAATATATATATATTATATATAATATTTAAGCTTTGGCAAAATTCTTTTATTTGTTTCTCTTTTTTAGTTTTTTTGGAGAGAGGAAGAAAGTTAAATAAATAATGTACAGACAGAAAAACCTTCAAGAACAGTTTTTCTTTCCATAACGTTTGGTATAATATCAATTTTTATCCATTTTATTATATCAAAAGAAAAAGGTAACGTTTTTATTGTTTGTTGGGTATACTCAAGAAAAAAGAAAAACACTTGTTTCATGATCATAAGTTATATCGTTTTTTTTTTTTTTTTTTTTTTTTTTTTTGTATAGTGTTTATTTAACGTACGTAGTATAGGAGAACAAGAAGAACAAGAAGAAAAAAAAAAAAGAAGTAAAATATGACTTGGTGGTTGTCTAAAAGTAAGGCGAGACAGCCTTGCCCTTGCTTTTTTTTTTTTTTTTTTTTTTTTTGGTGCTCAAGTGGAGAACATCATCACGGCATTGCAAAACGGAGGTCGCACAAGTTCAGTTCAATAACTATACACAACACACACATACTCGTTCGTTCTCTCTCCCACACTTCTCTCTCTCTCTCTCTCTCTCTCTCTCTCTCTCTCTCTCCCTCTCTCATATAGTAGTAGTATGGGTTATTTCGACCGACGCGGCATAATATACCAACCCCGTGCCGTTCTGACACTTTAAATAATATATTCGTACCGCATTGAGGCTGCAAATGTCGCTGTGTTTTTAGTCCTCCTGATGCCCCCTATATAACTGTCTGCGTATAACATTTTATATTCTCTCTCTCTCTCTCTCTCTCTCTCTCTCTCTCTCTCTCTCTCTCTCTCTCCTTTTCTCTTGCTGTTAAAAAATGAATCGATCCAATGAACCACAAAATTTATACTTAATTAATTCTATTTTTTTTTTCTGTTATATTAGAGTGGAAAAATAGTCTTTAGACTATATTGTCAATATTGTCAAGCCTATATGTACAAAATTTAAAAAAGAGTATTTTATAATCTTTGGAGTTTTCAGACTTTTTTCGATTTTTTTTTTTTTTTTTTTTAAATGTTTGTTGTTATTTCTAACAAAAAAATAATGTGAAATTTTAAAAATCATGTTTTTAGTTATAGTGTCTCTGAAATGTTGTTGATTTTGAGGCACTTAACACGGAAAGAATAAATGACATAATTTATGTTGTGTTTACGTCAATATAGCATAAATTATGATAAATTACAACAACTTAAATAATTATGCTGTACAACATAATATTTATATACTTTATAGCTTAATTATTATATGCAATATAGCATAAATTATGATGTATATTGAACAAATTGTGTTAAAAAATGAGCTAGCATAATTATTGCGTGTTTATTTTTGTCCGTGAATATATGCTAATAAAATCACTATTGAGCTATATATAAATTTGAAGTATACTATTTTCTGACTATTTTAACATTTTTTGAGACTATTTTTATACTATTTTTTAATTTTGGGGAATATTTTTCCTCTCTCTATATATATAATAAATAAATTTTTATATGTTTCTCTCTATATTCTCTCTTATATAGGTTCACTCACATAAAAAGTTGTTTTACCAAAAATAAAAAATATCAATTTAATATTATGCATTGATAATAATAATAATCGTTTTGATAGCAACAGAACTTAGTAGATTCTAATTTCCCAGGAATTCGTTTAAAAATAATTATTTTTAAATTAATTACGTAATCAGTATTATATTTATGCTAATCATAACATTTTATCATTTAAGTATATTTTAATGGTATATGTAATGAAAAATTTTTAAGTTTTTTTTTTTTTTAATAATTATATTTTAATTGCTTTTAAGCATTGCATTATTATAAACAATTAAGATAAATTATATAAAAAAAAAAAAAATTACGTCTAAGTTTTGGCGGTACACACGCACTTGCTTTCATTGAAAATTATGTATGAAGGTGTTACCAGCTTAATATTTATGTAAAGATTAAACAAATTTTTAATTTTATAAAAAAAAAAAAAAAATCTAACATGAAGTTAAATTTTATCCCAAGAATATATTTAAGTAATAAGTATATAAAGAAAAAAAGAAAGAAAGAAAGAAAGAAAGAAAGAAAGAAAGAAAGAAAGAAAGAAAGAAAGAAAGAAAGAAAGAAAGAAAGAAAGAAAGAAAGAAAGAAAGAAAGAAAGAAAGAAAGAAAGAAAGAAAGAAAGAAAGAAAGAAAGAAAGAAAGAAAGAAAGAAAGAAAGAAAGAAAGAAAGAAAGAAAGAGAGACAGAGAGAGAGAGAGAGAGAGAGAGAGAGAGAAAGAAAGAAAGAAAGAAAGAAAGAAAGAAAGAAAGAAAGAAAGAAAGAAAGAAAGAAAGAAAGAAAGAAAGAAAGAAAGAAAGAAAGAAAGAAAGAAAGAAAGAAAGAAAGAAAGAAAGAAAGAAAGAAAGAAAGAAAGAAAGAAAGAAAGAAAGAAAGAAAGAAAGAAAGAAAGAAAGAAAGAAAGAAAGAAAGAAAGAAAGAAAGAAAGAAAGAAAGAAAGAAAGAAAGAAAGAAAGAAAGAAAGAAAGAAAGAAAGAAAGAAAGAAAGAAAGAAAGAAAGAAAGAAAGAAAGAAAGAAAGAAAGAAAGAAAGAAAGAAAGAAAGAAAGAAAGAAAGAAAGAAAGAAAGAAAAGAAAGAAAGAAAGAAAGAAAGAAAAACATTTCTTTTCTTTTTTCTTTTTTTTTCCTCTCTCTCTCTCTCTCTCTCTCTCTCTCTCTTCTTTTCTTTTCTTTTTTTTTTTTTTTTTTTTTTTTTTTTTTTTTTTTTTTTTAAGAGAAATTGAGATTTTATTTTACGACTTTCAAAGTGTCACGTTTATTTCAAATTAAGATATTACATACCCAGACTATCTAGAACAACTCGTGCTTTACAGTGCTATAAATATAGCATTTATTGCATTTTTATATTTTATACGGTTGTGATTTGTTATGCATGGAATGTAAATGAAAAAAAAAAAAAAAAAAAAAGCTTGTATATTATATTATGCATCTACAATAAATGTGCATATTTGTTGTATATGATTCGATCATTGACCTGTCCCCACCCTAATAGTGCATTGAGCATTACGTTTCTTGTATATATACATAAAGAATATATAATTACGAAATAGTATTATATTTATATTATTATGTTTCTTGTGTTCTTTACCGCGACTCCATTGATTTTATATTTTGTAATTGTTCTTTGGTATTTTATACTCGTGTTAATATATTTACTTACACATATTCTGTACAAACACACATACATATATAAGCATATGCCGACTTATTATTGTCTTTAAAATATTGCATCATCTTTATAAAGAAAGTGTGGATAAAAAAATCTTATGTAGAGTGGGAAGTTTTTTTTTTTTTTTTTTTTTTTTCTTTGCCACCTTTATTTAATAATAGAAAAACGTTTTCCAAAGAGTGAGTACCATATTAAAGAATGTTTCAACCCTATAACCTTTCTATATACTTAAAAAAGAATTTTTAATTATTATAAATAGAATTTTAACCCCTCTCTTGCTCTCTCTATTACTCGCTATATATGTTTTTTGTTTTTGTTTATAAAAGTTAAACAAGTATAAATTGCTTACCTATTAATGTTATTTAAAAATGTCAAAGAGTATTCACATCATGAAAGGCATGCATCAGAGAAGAAGTTAAAGGGAGTTTTCTTATACTGTCATAAGAAGAAGAAGAAGAAAAAATCGTGGAGCATATTTTGTATTTCCATTACAGAGAAATCACGTGCTTAGTTTCACGTGTACCTTCACCTGTTTCAACATTTCATTGTCTATATATTTAGTGATTGTTACAAATAATTCCTAGAATTGTTGATTTCTCTCTCTCTCTCTCTCTCTCTTTTTTTTTTTTAATAAAATTTAACGTTTATAGTATCAAGAATTTTATTGTCTCATTCCAATAGGGAAGAAAAAAATAATTAAAAATAAAAATAAGGACTCTTAAATTGGTTGGCTGATTTTGACTATGTGTTGGCAAGCAGATATATATAGGGAGGACTTTATATAGATGAAGTAGAAGAAGAAGAAGAAAAAAAATACTAAAGAAAGAAAGATGAAAAGAGAATAGTAGAGAGAGAGAGAGAGAGAAAGAGAGAGAATGGTATGCATGTGAGAGCACAAGAGTCGTCGAACTTTTGGGCTGGTACACTGACTGCTATTGCTACTGACGAACTATCGATCGTTACCAGAGAGTGAGAGAGAGAGAGAGAGAGAGAGAGAGAGAGAGAGAGAGAGAGAGAGAGAGAGAGAGAGAGAAGTATAGGCAGAGCAAAGCAGCACTGTAGCAAGAAGAACAGACACAAGGAAAATATACCGGGCCCACGAGTCTACATAAACGCCTCCCCTAAAAATTAAAAAAAAAAAGGCAGATAAAATTTCCACCCTTATTATATATTATGATACCTGAATAAATTAGCACATGTAAAAAAAAAATTATTTAGATGCAGTCAAAAAGAAAAAGAAAGAAAACGTCTCAGCAGGCAGAATGCCTCGCCCTCTCTTGTATGTTGCGGCGTTGGTTGCTTTTGCTCTGCATGTGACGTCACAGCCACACCCAGTGTATACAGACAGACAGACAGATAGACAGAGAAAGAAGACCATCATCAGCAGTAGTAGTGTAGAGAGAGACCAGACCAGACACCCCCAACTTTATTCCACTACCACCCAGAACATTTTGCCCACCCGTTGTTATGTCTCCGCTAATTCAAGCATCAATTTGTCTTGCCGCAATAATAGAGCCCTGTGCCACATCGTTTTCTGATGTTATATAACAACTTATTATGCATTTTCTATTATATTTATACAAATGATGAATGATTTTCGTTTAACATCATAAAAACTGTCAAAATTTATTTAAATTGTCAATAATATTTTCTTTAAAATCCCTTATTATTATTTTCTTTTAAATTATTATGATAAATTCAATTTAAACATCCACAATTTTCTTTCTTAATATAAATAAATAATAAAATATTATTTAAATATTTTATTATTTTGAAATGTTCGTAAGGAAAATATTTAAAAATAAATTATGTTTTGTATATATAGATTTTATATAATGTTATATTGATTGACGTATACTGATTCTTTGAAAACTGAATATTTGATCAAAGGAAATTTGACAAAAAGCTCAAAACAAAAAGTCGTTTTGATGGCTGACATTAAATTTTATCTCATGTTTTCAAACGTGTATGTGTATGTTTTTAGTTTCAATAAGAATACGTAAATTTATGCTGTGTTTTAGGAGAGAACGTTTTTCCCAAAAACTACTTTGCATTATATTCCTCTTTTTTTAATAATAAGAATCTAGATTAATTGTTTTGGCATGTACCTGTATCATTCAAATCTCTCTCTCTCTCTCTCTCTCTCTCTCTCTCTCTCACACACACACACACACACACACACACACACACACACACACACACACACACACACACACACACACATAATCTATCTCTCTTCTCAGGAAAACATGCGATTTTTATTATTATTTTTTGCTACTTTTTTTTTTTTTTTCCTTCTCAATGAGATAATGTTAAACTTCTAGTTCTTGCACCCCTTTATGTACTATACTCAAGTTATCGTGCCAAATAAGGCGCGACGGCGCCGTGTATTGCAAACGATGTTGAGTATGTCGGTATGTCGACCATTTCCGACGCTTTCATAGGCAGCATCCGCCCTCAACTTTCATGAGAAGCATACATTGAGAATCAAGACAGCATCCAAATGACGTCATCACTTAAAAGTCAAGCTGCGGGGTCTCATGTGCAAAATATAATTAATTAATATATAGTCTCCTTATTCAATTGACTCCATATAGTTAAAGAATACAACAGAAATAATTTGAAAAAAGTTGAGTCTCTCATTGAATCGTCAATGTCTCTACATATATATAAATCAGCTTTAAGAAATTTCCAACCTATTTAGTTGTCTTGAAGAACCACTTTAATTAACTGTAATAGGTAAGAAAAAAATTAAGTGACAATGAGGAAGACTAAAAAAAAAAAAAAAAAAAACTGGGTTATTTTATTCCGTATTTTAAAAGAGGACATGGTCCTAAATCAATAAATATGTAAATTTTCTAATTTTTGTAAATTTTAATTAAAAAAAAAAATGAAAGTCTCAATGTGACATCACAGTCGTTAACTTTTTCCTATGTCCATATGCATAAGTTACCGGACATGACGTCATTTTTCGATTTAAAAAAATTAAAGAACTAAACAATTAGAAATTCACGTATCAGTCGATTCAAGACAATAGCCTCTTTTAGAATTTGAAATAAAATTACCCTGTTAAAAAAAATATATATATCAGTTTTTTTAAAATTATTAATCTACAATCGATTGTTTATATTAATAGCAAGTTAGTCCGTAAGGCAAATTAAAACGAAGGGATACATTTACAATTATGTATTTTTGCGATTAAAAAAGTATATATTATAGCTTTTGTATTACTTGTAAAAAATACGACACGTTTTATATAATCAACCCTTCCGAAGAGCTTCTGGCATGTCCGGCTCCTCCAACTGATGAGATTGTTGTTATTTTACTCACATCCTGTACTAGTATGTACGTACAAAAGTACCCATGTAGCATTTTGTTGTCTTGCTCATGTTGATATATTGAGGAAAATAAAAAATATTACTAACATTATAGTATAATCTCTTTTGCTTCTTGGAAATGTTTCACTATGCATGAGACAAACTTGACATATTCTGTCGTTATAAATTGAAATTATTATTGGAAAAGAAAATGTGATATCTTATATAAAAACCTGCTAATGGTTTTCTTGATAAAAAAAAAAGAAGAAGAAAAAACTGGTAGACTTTATATTTATTTACTTTTTTTTTTTTTTTTTTTTTTTATTCACATCCCTCTGCTTGAAGCTATATTATATGCGGGTGGTCTGTGTAGATGGTGTTATTTGGTGAGATATCCCTTCAATATCAGCAAGGCAAGTTTTTTTTTTTTTTGTATTTTGTCTGTCCTTGGCGATCCTTGACAAGCCATTGTTGCTGCAATACATGCTTGCATACATATATGTATACATTATGTCCCCATAATATATAATATACTGAACATTGCATGGGCCCGGCGACGCCGCGCTCGCTCGCTATCTTGTCGACTTCCGGGCAAACAGCAAGCCCCCCCTAATGTCGGCTGTGATGCTCCTTTGCCCTCGATGCCGCTCCTTCCTCCCGTGTTCTCTCTTTTTCTTTGCATGGTGAACTCTTCTCACTCCAACGTTGACTTATATATTTTATATTGTGTCACATCAAATATTAAAGATCCTTAATAGAGAAGCGACAACCTTACAGTATGTTTTAAGGCGGTGGGGGACCGACTTGGACCGGAAATCGCTAAAAGAACAACTATATTTTCCCAATAATTTTTTGTACATGATTTAGTTCCGATAAAAAAAACACTATAATTTTCAAATAAAACAAAGTAAATTTAAAATATATTTTTTTTATACCAAAAAAATTTTTAATTATATTTTTAATTGTAAAAAAGTTTCTAATTTGACTAAAATTTGCCGCTCAAATTTGAATTTCCACATTTACATGTTATGTTTAAAGTGTAATAACTTAAATATTTGATCGTGTTTTCACATGTTTGACATAACTAAATTTTTAAGTAACATTTCTTCTTTACTTTGTGTTATTTATTATTATTCGCAACCGTCCTAGTTTGCGAGATAACAGTCGGTCACCTACCCCCTTAAGGCAGACACATGACAAAATACATCAGGTCAGTAACCATTGACTATTAAAGGAACAACTATTTTGAGGCTGACTTTAAGCGATTTCGGTCACATCCGCTTCCGTTTCTACTTATACAACGCATGCGCAATATGTCGAAACAAAAGCGGATGTTAGCGAAATCGCAAGTCAACCTCAATACAGTTGTTCCTTTATTAGTCAATTGTCAAAACAAGCAACCCCAAATAAAACAGGTCATTCCTATGTTCCGGTTATTTCAACCGGAAGCACCCCCTTTTCTCGGATTCTACAATTTAACACGTAATAACTATTATTAACACGTATCAATATTACATTTATTACTTTATTTAGATTTATCAAATTTTGGTGTTTATCTGGAGAAAATTGTTTGTAGAAAAAGAGTTGTATCTGTTTTTTTAAAATCTCTGATCTTGTTTTGGCCAGGGTTTCAAAGGTAGAGCCATACCTGAGTTAAACAGGTAACCTGAAGTTGATCAGTGGTAAAATTGAAAAAAAAATGTCAATGTGACACTATTATTAACTTAACAGAATACTTAAAAAAAAAAACATAAGCTAACATTGCAGTTAAGTGTTACCTGAGATGGACCGTGTTACCCTGGACTACAAAAAGTGTCCAGAGTTTGGACATGTAACTGGCATTGTGTTCGCCTAAAAGAGAAGGTTAATGTAAATATAGATGACTAATGTAATCTAAAGAGGAGTCCCGCTGAAAAGTACTGGTCAGCTGGAGGGGATGCATTGCTGGTCAAAATTACATTGATCAAATGGATAACAAAATATAACTTCGAGGATAAAATAAAACAACAAATTGAATAAAGATATTATCTATAATGTTAAGCCTAAGCCATCTACTTATCTTACATGAGGGTGTCGCTTCTCTATCAAGGTCCTCTAACCAAATATTATGTATATGTGTATATCCCATCTATATAATACCAACAACAAAAAAAACTACCCTTTTTCATATCAGGCAAAAAGCACTACACAGATATCCCTCCCTAACAGTCTTTTACAATAATAATTTTTCTAAAAGGTCTTATCATGCACAGTAAATTTTCCACTCATTAACAATTTATTAACTTCCTGTTGGTATTCAATTTAGATAAATTGTCATTTCTAAGACGGAATCTGGTATATTATTTGTTTATATAATATTTTATGGTGAGAATTGTGTAATCATTATAATTTTGTCTTGTGTGTTGACATTATAATTACTTAAGTAGGATGTGACATATAGTAATTTGGTTAAAAAGAAATGGAAAGTCATAATATAAAATACATTAATTAATAACATAATAACCTTTGTATCATTTCATTTTATTAAAAGCTTTTATTTAATGTTTTTATGCTTAAATTTATACCAAACTAAAATGAACTAATGTGTAACGTTACCGGTGATATACAGAATTATTAAAAATATAAAAAATGTGTATCCCTTATTTAAATATTCTGGCCTCGATGCAGTAGTTTTCTCAGGAGAAAAGTGTTGAAAACAGGGTCCAGTAATCTCAAAGCTTGAGAAAATTAAGGCTCTTTTTGCTGTTTCCTGCAATGAAGGACGGGGACTGAAGATTTGAATTTATGTTTTTGACTTAATTATGCAGTAATACACACGATTGTGATGATATACTGTATTTAAGTATTTAAATCCAGCGCGTGTTTTTCACATAAGAATAACATTGAAAAATTTAGCGCCAGTGTATGAATGGTAAAATATGTTACAATCATGTGTATGTACGTACGTCAAAGTTAACTTTTCACCTCTGTAAAGCAATAAATCTCTGTTGCAAGAGCCTGCGTGTTATTTTATTACCACATCATATAAATCAGTTGACAGCAAAATATTATTGTTTTTAAAGCGCATATTGTATACGAAGATTTTTTTTTTTTTTTTTTTTTCGTTTTGCGTGCGCGTCGCTTGTGATTGGTTAGCGCGCTACACCGATGATCCTCAGCATTATTTCGGTCACACACAAATATTTATTTATAGTTTACTGAAGTTTGGAATAGCGTAGTCGTAATTTTTTTATTATACGTTAATATGTTTAAAAAATTGAACATATGATTCCTACGTAATAATATTTTTCTATCATATATGCATAATTATTAATTACTTGACTATTATGTATACTTATGCCTGGGATATGTTATATGAATGTTTAATTACCCTTAAAGGCATAAAACATGTTGAATAAAAAAAACTTGTCTAATATCCTAACATACCTGAACGGCCAACGCTGATTTGGCCGGAATCATTAATTTTTTATTTATTTTTCATTCATGAAATAGCGCGGATGCGGACTATGACGTCCCAGCTCGCTAGTCCAAGCGTGCGTAAATCAATTGAGCTGTGACTTCATAATCTGTGCATTCCCCAGTTCGTGAAGGAAACTAAATTAGAAATTAATGACCCCAGCGAAATCAGCGTTGATTTTCAAGTATGTTAGGATATTGCCTATTAGATAAGTTTTTTGTTGTTGTTGTTCAAAGTGTTCTATGGCTTTAAATAAATTCTTATTTAACCATAAGATATGCCATTTGAAATGGTAAGCTGTCTTTGCGGACGATAATGCAAACTAAAGTTGTTTTGACTGTATATGGGTTGCAATTGTATATAAAAATAGTGTCTGGAGAAAAAAAAACGCGTATGTTAGATATACATTTGTATATCAGCAGTAGTATAATATGTTTATTCAAGTCTGTGCAGTGTATAAGATATGTAAATATGTGAGGAGTGAAAAAATTATACTTAACATAATATAATGTTTTATTTTTGCAGGAGAAGAACTCTTTCCTCAATTACAATGTGTCTTGTATCTTGACACTGCCTCCGTACCAGAGACAAGGCTATGGACGTCTTCTCATTGACTTCAGTAAGTACTCTTATTTGTCATCAACATCATCTACGTCACTATTATAAATATACATACGCGCAATACTATACCTTCTTTTTTTATATCAAGTATATGACGTCACGGCTCTTCATTGAATTTAATAATTGTAATATTATGAATCATGAGTTTAAAAATAGTTTGTGTTTTTTTAAAGTATAATTTTTAATAATTATAAGTATTAATCATTGAATTGTAATATATCGTTATAATTTTATATTTTGGAGCTTGAAATATATTGATATTTGATTAAAATTACAATACGCTGTATACTCATGACTATTATCATGAAAACGTAAACACAAAAATTAGATTATTATTTGATATCGTATATAGATAGTTACGTTATATATACCAAAATACCAGCATGTAATGGATGAATTGAGTTATACTATAGTATATGAATGACTATACGACCATTGAATGCATAGGAGAGTAGTGTAATTTAAAGGAGAATACTGATTTAATTTTAAATTTGTGCATATTACATCTTCCATTTTTTTTTTTTTTTTTTTTTTTTTTTTTTGCAGTGTCACAATGCATATGGAAAAAAAATTATCCCGCACAAATGTATACTTTTCTACAGCATAATGTTTTCTTGTTGAACATTCCTATAATATACCTCATGCAGCGGAGCCTTATGCACCTATGCAGAGGAGCCTTATGCACCTATATATGCAGAGGTACCTTATGCACCTATGCAGTGGAGCCTTATGCATACCTATGCAGGGGAGCCTTATGCTCCTATGCAGAACAGCCCTATGCACCTATGCAGCGAAGCTTTACTTCATCTTTTAGTGGTGCAAAATAACTTTGCTATACAGTATAATTGCTCTTTGATCTTTACTTTCCGTGTGGATATAGCATATTAGTTTCAAACAATATTAATTTCAATTGAATCATAATCATTATAACCAAGAAAATTTCTGCCATATCTGACATTTCGAATCTACCATTCAAAATAATAATTAATAATAATAATATACTTTAATAAAACAAAATTTAAAAGTATCCATAGTAGAAGTAAAATCAAGGACACTAAAATTTGGATGATTTTCTTTTATGTGAATATTATATTAAATGGTATACGTATAATTTCCCACTCGTTATACACAATATTTTATCGATATGGTTTGCAAAAAATATATTTAAAAACTGAAATAAAAACCGTAAAAAAATATATTTAAAAAAATCAGTTCCACGTTTTTGTAATTTAAAATTGAGTGATGGCATATATAGGTACTATATATATCATACATTTATCAAATACAGACATATAATATGTAATTATTTTATTCATGTTTTTAGATTAATTATCTATCAAACCTTTTTATCATTGCCGTGTTGACATGAAAATAATATAAGTTTTATATTATTGAATTTTTTTTAACTAATTAAAAATATTTATTTATTTTAAACAATATATAAATAAAGTTATTATAGAGGGTTTTTTTAATCGATATTATTATTATGAGAGATACAAATCATTGTCATATTAATCTGAAGAGATTTAAACTTGTTTTTCTCTTGTTTCTTTTTCTTTTTATTATTCTCGTTTTTTTTTTTTTTTTTTTTTTTTTTTTTTTTTTTTTTTTTTTTTTTTTTTTTTTATAACGTTGACGCAGACATATCTGATTTTATAATACTCTCTTGTTTCCAAAGTTAACACTCAACGCGTTTCTGTATTATAATATCTAAAAAAAAAATAATAATAAAAAAAAAAAAAAAAACTATACTTACAGTCGGGAGACTTTTTTTGAAACGCTTTTTTTTTTTTAGAATAAAGTCTTCTAAAGTACTTTTTTTAAGCCCTTACTAAAAATAATAATAATAAAAAAGATGATAAAAAGATTAATATAATGTAAATGTGATGTCAATTAGATATTCAAATAAATATAAGTAAATAAAAAGCGTCTAAAAATTCGAACCATATAATCTGCTTGCAATTTATATTATATTTATATTATATTTTAATAGTGTTTTTATGTAATCGTATACACATTAAAATTAAATTATTGTCTAGAAATATATATTTTTGAAAAGAAGAAGGTTAAGGATTTACTAGTCCCACTCTTATACCTAACCCTATAATAACATAGACTTTGTTATCCAAAGAGGATTTCTACACTCAAAAGTACTGCATGATCAGATCTACGTGTATTGTGGGTCAAAATAACATTAATCAAATAATGGATAAAAAATAAATAAAAAATTAACAAAAAATTGAATAACGATATTCACTAAGGGTGTATGCGCATGACGTCATATTTAATGCGCTTATATGCCATACTGGAATAATGAACAACATTGCTCAGCATAGGACAAACTTCTTTTTTCGCTATTTTCTATGGGAAATTGGTTAAATTTCAGTTATTATTATTTTTCCTTTCATAATTGAGATATTAATTCAACCTATTAACAGTATCAATGCTCTCAAAACTTTTGCTTAGTATTTTTAAACTGTCAAAATGAGTCATTTCTCTATGCGGCCCATGTTACTGAGTGATTCAACATGGCGTTGACTTTAACATAAATGCATAGAGCCTATTCTATAAACCATCTATATACTTATCTTATAACCCTAATCGTATACAATCATTATAATTATACAGTATATATATTCACCACGATTTTTCTTATAACAATTCAAATAGTGCATCTCTTAATGAATGAAATATAGGTAAACGAAGGTAAAATCTCTTCACATTCTCTTATCGTATATTTCTACAATATGAATGGAGATAAAATGTCATAAAGTAAACTAAAATTGTTATCTCAAGCTTTTTTCTCACGCCTTATCAATTTACATTTCACTTCAGTTATGCAAGTACTCGTATGTTGTGAAGTAATTTAATGTACTGTTAACTGTTACGTATTTTAATTACGTACAATAAAAACAACGTCGATTATTATATATTTTAACGGTGCATGCAAAATTTTACATATAAAAGTAAAATTATACTCTTTATAGCTTTTTGTATATGTGTGTGTTTTACGAATAAACAATAATAAAAAATTATATGAACAAAAATAAGTGATGATTTTATATTATATATAGTCATGCTTACAGTTTATTTTTATAGAAAAAGAAAGAAAAAAATCAATGCTAAATTAAACGTTTAAGTGACGCAATACATGTGATCAAAACGTGATCTATACTTTGTGTGTCTTTATTTAGATATTAAAGGAATAGACCAGAGAAAAACATAAGCATTTATATCACAAAACACTTGATGGGATTTACATAAATAACATTAGTTTGTCTTAAAACCCAACAGTAGTAGTGATCAGAAAATTCGATTTATGCAATCCGCACAACATTTTCATACTAATTTTTGCGTGTTTCTGACGTCAGAAACATGCAATTTCACGCAAATTGCATACTTTACAGTTTTTTCTCGCTCTCTCGTGGAGCTACATTAACAATCTGGTAAAAATTGACAATAGTCTTGAAGATCCCACTTTGTGTTTATTCATTAAAAGGCGCGTGTTGTTTTATGTGGTCTATGGCTTAAAAAAAAAAAAGTCACAACATTACATCAATTTTTTTTTTTTTTTAAGTGCGCGTCTTTTGTGACAGTAATTAGTTGACAATATTATGATAACATTATTAAGCATTAAAGTCCATCCCTCTCCCTATATTACTGTATAGTTCTCTTCTCTATCAAATGTCAATTTGTAATGGGTTCGTGTCATTCACATAAAAATCCCCTTTCTTTCCCTTCTTTCTCACAATATATATATATATATATATATATATATATATATATATATATATATATATATATATATATATATATATATATATATATATATATATATTATTTCTATTCTTATATTTGTAACACCATTGGATTGTGAAACGTCTCTATCACATCATTTGGTAAGTGGTCAAGGGGGAAAAAAAAGAAGAAGAATAAGAAGAAGAAGGACCAATCACTATTATAAAGAGTGGATGAGTGCTTTACTATATAGTATAATACTACTTCTTGTAAGATGACTCATTGGTCCAATTTGGCTGTGACTCGTATGTAGTACTGTACTGGTACTGACTGAACGAGAGCGGTGAACGCTATACTGGCATATGTATGTAATGTACTTTTCTTCTTGTTACATATATTATATACTTACATACATACTGAACTAATGTTATATTATATAGAAAATAGAGAAAGAGAGACTGTAGAGTCAGAGACAAGAAAAGAGGTGCTGATCATATGTATGTATATAAGTGCGGGGTGGTGGTGGTGCCTCGTGCTAGCTTTTGCTTCTCTGCTCTGCCGCCACTGATCGATAGTCGCCTACTATAATAGCAAAGAGAAAGAGAAAGAAAGAGAGGCAGACACAGACAGAAATACTTCCACTGTCCCTCGTTGCCGCATTGGGACACTGTTTCAAAAGAAATCACAAAACACTTCATCTCTTTATATACAATCCAATTAATGCCAACTCGATAATATATTATTATATTAAATCATTTCTATATATCAATTTTATATTATATATTTTTTCAAAATATAACTATTCTTTTATATTTAAAAACAAAAAAAAATTATTTTATAGAATTTGATAATATTTTATTGTTTCGTGTTCATTTTATTTCAATTATTAAAAACAGGTTTGAGTCCCAATACATTGGTGGTACATTGAATCAGTTATTTTATTAACTTCATTTACTTCCTATGCAACTTAAAGCCATAGACCACGTAAAACAATATGTTCTTTTAAATGATGACACACAAAATGGAATCTCCAAAACTGATCACAATTTTTACCAGAATGTAAATGTAGCCCCACAGGAGTGCTTACTGTAAAGTATGCAATTTGAGTGAATATTTCTGTTTATGACGTCAAAAACAGGCAAAAATTAATATAACAATGTTGTGCGGGTTGCATAAATCAAAAAATTTCTGAACACTGCTACAATTAGGGTTTCAGACCAACTTATATGTATCAAAAGTGTTTTGTGATTTAAATGCTTATATGTTTTCTTCTTGTCTATTCCTCTATAGTTTCAAAACTACACACTTGCAATTACATAATATAAAATTATTTTACATATTTATACAGTACTGTATAACTATTTAAAAGCATCATGTTTATAATTTATAATACATACCTTCTTAATTTTGTATTAGTAATTATTAAAAATATCAACACATAAATCATTAAAATCATTATAAGACAAAAGGGTCTTCAATTATGAAGTTTGCATTGTGCAGAAGTTCTCGCAAACCAATGCCTAGTTATGGAAATCTTATATACCTTTGTTTTACTGAATATATAATTTGGAATCTCGTGATGAGGTTTCTCTCCCTAATTAAACGTGAGTGTGGTGTAGGAGAGGGGAGGAGACTTTTCCTATAAATATACGTTCACCCAATCAGTTTTTAGATGTATTTCTTATACATCAAGAATATTACTGCCAATATATTATATAACTTCATTACGTGAATGTAGTTGTATATGTTACAAAATTAAGTGTTTACTAAAGTTAATTAAAAGTTTACCCCAGTGGTTACTGAGCTAGGGCACTAAAAGGAAGCTTCTATACATATACTGAAGAAAAAAACGTAAAAAAAAAAAAAAAAAAAAAAAGTTAACCACTCCTTTATCATTTTTAACCCCCACCCTTTCATTTTACATATCAAGCAAATTCCCTCTTAAAAATGTATTTAATTATACATACCTAATGAAATTAAATTACTGTATATAAAAAATATCATTATATACATAATATAATAAATTAAATTAAAAATAAATATTCAATAAATATTATTTAATCTTAATTAGGTTTATATAAGTGTTTAGAATAAATTATTTTAAGTATCTACCAAGCAAGGGGGAAATCGCTTAATACTTGTCTTTAATAATAAGGTGTACAAGATACTACTGCTTGCCTCCCTGCTGCGATGGTTAAAGAAGATTTGTGTTCGATGAAGTTTCTCCTCTCTCTCTCTCTCTCTCTCTCTCTCTCTCTCTCTCTCTCTCTCTCTCTCTCTCGTACAAGCGAAGTAGAGAGGAAATTTTATTTTTCTGAAGCAAGCTAATATAAATAATTAGACCTTCTTAAATGAAATTTACCTCTTTTTATATTATATTAATTATATTAAATACATGTATTTTTTATTATTAAATAAACAATCTCTTTATTGTTGAAATATATTTACGTATTACCAAAAAAAAAAAAAAAAAAAAAAAAAAAAAAAAAAAAAAAAAATGTTCTTCCTATTTTAAGCAAAATTTTGAAAAGCTTTTCATTTTAATACTTTTGTTGTAAAGTAAGTAAAATAATCAGATTAAATTATACTAAAATTCTAAAGTTCATTTTATATGAAAGAAAGGAGAAGATTGCAGTCCTAATTAACTTGCAAAATAGAATAACTTTTTGTTCTTTATAGTATATATTATATCGTACATAAACATGAGGGATGCATAATAATAATAATAATATACTCCCCTTTTACGTGTCGAAGTATATTGTATTGTGTGAGTGTACTATGTAATGTGGAATAGCAAAAGTAATATAGGGCCTGTTGCTAAGGCAAAAGAAAATCTACTGAGAAAGCATGCTTTGTGGCGCCCCCCTTTTTTAGCTCTTCGTGTACTTTGGCAACTCTAATTTTCATCTTTAAACATCATACGTACTGCACCTTAAAGCCATAGACCACATAAAACAACACATGCTTTTTAATGAATAAACATGAAATAGGATCTTCAAAACTGTTGACAATTTTTACCAGAATGTTAATGTAGCCCCACTAGAGAGCGTGAAAATGATGTAAAGTATGCACTTTGCGTAATTATTCGTGGTTAAGACGTCAGAAACATGCAAAAATTAGAATGAAAATGTTGTGCGGGTTGCATATTAATCATAATTTCTGATCACTGTTACGGAGCTACAGTTGGTTTTTGAAACAAACTAAAGTTATTTATGTAAATCCCATCAAGTCTTTTGTGATATAAATGCTTATGTTTTTCTCTGGTCTATTCCTTTAACTTCACCCTCCTTCATTTCTTCTCTAATACTTTTTTTTTCTTCTTCTTCCTTAACTTGCTTTTTGATTGCACTTCAATACATATATGCCTTAGTCAACTTAGTTTTTGGTGCGTAAAAAGAACCACTTTATAAGACTTTTACTTTCTTTTTTTTTCTTTTTTTTTTTTTTACTTAAAAAGGGGGAAAAAGAAC
The DNA here is from genome assembly GCA_949318235.1 of Ecdyonurus torrentis. Taxonomy (NCBI): domain Eukaryota; kingdom Metazoa; phylum Arthropoda; class Insecta; order Ephemeroptera; family Heptageniidae; genus Ecdyonurus; species Ecdyonurus torrentis. The sequence continues at coordinate 9,994,098 of OX439130.1, forward strand.
GCGTGTGTTTCTTTGAATTATCTTTCAAAACTTTTAACATTTTACTTAAGAAATTTTGACACGATAAAATGTAACTCTTGATGTTGCATCGTCAAAAGTAATTAGTTTTTAAAGATAATTATAGAATTTATGTTTTTAAAAAAAATTGATGACATGAGGGGAAAAGTAAATAAATTAAAAAATTATGTAGTACGTTTTTTTTTTTTTTTTTTTTTTTTTTTTTCTCTCTTCATATAAAAACAATTCCAGGATGCAGTTTATATTGATTTTTTTGTTATTGTTATAATAAATATAATTAAAATTTATATAAAAAAAATGATGATAATCGTAACACCTCATATACTGTATAATAATATTATATTATATATATATAGAGAGAGAGAGAGAGAGAGAGAGAGAGAGAGAGAGAGAGAGAGAGAGAGAGAGAGAGAGAGAGAGAGAGAGAGAGAGAGAGAGAGAGAGAGAGAGGCATGGATTATAATACTTTTTCTCTCTTCCAATTAATATAAAGAATGCACCACAGTATTGAATAAATTTAACTTTAATTAAAATAAATTACCTATACGAGAAAGCACCAATTTAATTTTTTTTTTTTTAAACCGTTTTGATTATCCATTTTTTTCTCTCTTTTTAAGTTGTATAGAGCAATCATGTAATTTGTTTTTGTATATAATTAAATTTTATTTATTTTCTTTCTCTCTTAATCTATATATAAGAAACTGTATCTTAAATATTTTACGTTGAAATGCTTTTAAAAAAAATATAAAACTTAAAAAAAAAAGTAATTTGCCTTCATAATTATTGGTAAGAATCAAATGGATATTATATATTAATTAATAATTTTATATTATATTATAAAAATATTTATATATATGAAAGCTACTCTCCTCTCTTCCCACCCTCTTTCACTCTTCAAAAATAATTATCTTTATTGATATAATATATTATAAAAGCTAAAAAATTATACCATTCAATAAATTTTAGTATTTTATACGACATAATATAAAAGTATAAAATTTTAATAAGCATATTTTTTCTTGATATAAAAATAATATTGAACGAAGCATGAAAACTATAACATTTTTAACCTTTTTCTAGATATTATAGTGGGTAAGTTGAAAGGTTATTACGTAATTTCATAATTTAATGATCCATGGCAAATGAAAAAAAAAGAAAGAGATTTATATAAGCAGACAGGTAAGCTGCTATATGATATAATTTTTTTTTCTTTTATAGAAGTATGATGAAGGGAGGCGTCAAGATGTAATTTCACGGGAGTTGGTCTCAAAGATGTCGTGCATGATAGACGAGGGAAAACTGTCTCTGTGTGTGATCTTTACCCTCTTAATCTTGGACCATTAAAATATATATTATATATATAAGATGTAATGCTCAATTTCACTCTCTCTCTCTCTCTCTCTCTCTCTCTCTCTCACTCACTCACTTGTGTATAACATCCGATTATCATAACATATAAAACTATGCAGGTCACCTGTTGCTGCAATTAACAAGGATTAATTAATAATACATTATAATTATACGATGTCAATCTTTTATAGTATACAAAACTCTGTGGTCTTATATTATACAGTATCTTGACCTTTTTATAGTTATAAATATTAATTTTAATTAATCAAAGTGGAGATTATCCTTGTTATACAAATAAGTTTATGTAAAACAAAACTTGCTATAACAAAAGTCAATTACATAAATATACTCCTGATTTACAGTATTTATACCAGGGTATAATTTAAGTTATTGGGTTTTTTAGACATAAATAAACAAAAATAAAAATACGTACACGGAAAGAATAAATTTCGTAATTTATGTCATTCTATCATAAATAATGCCAAATTAGAACAGCATAAATTATTATAATGCTGTAAAACATAATATTGATGTTATATAAACATTTGTTATTTTATTATGAAGTATAGTAAATATGGTCTGTGCATTCATGTTAAATTAACCAATTTCCTATAAAGAAAACACCCAGTTTGTTCTATTTTAAGCATATTTCTCCCAATATAAATCAAAGAGAATGTAGCGTAATTAACTATGTAAAGTCAACTGTGATTGGCTGGTAGGTTTATAGCACGCTCTCTGATTGGTTTAGTGCTCCGGATGCAGCTTTTGGCTGGAAATACGTTGTTTTGGCATTCGTGTATATATATTATACTACAGTATGGCGTCCAAGCGCATTTACTATGTCGTCACGTCATACGCATACATCCTATAGATTATGCGTATATTGAAAAAATTGTGCTCAAATGATTTAGCATAATCTTTATACGTTGTATGCTGTATTTATTTTTGTCCCTGTAATATAGCCTATTTCCAGAAATATTAAATATTTATTCGTTATACAGGGTGTTTATTTAAATTTTTACTTTTTTAGAAGCATTTTTTAATATGAAGTTTATTGACAAATTAGACATATTATACATCAAATTAAAGCTTAAGTTTTGACATTTTCTTTTCTGTTTTTAAAAATGTGATTCATCGATTTTTCTTTTGACTAGATGCAAAAAAATACGAAGAGCGTTTTTTTCGAAAAACAGCGTTTTCCTAAAAAAATAAAAAACGTCTTATTATTTTTTTTTTCTTAGTTGAAAGTGATGATAAGCAAATGACATTCAGGTTTCTCCATGTGGGAACCATTTGTAGCCCGGCAGTTGTCAAGTCGAAACTGCAGTTTGAGCCACACGCGTTGCGGAGCATCTAAGCCATGATGGACTCGATAGCATCATAGTAATCCTGATGGGGTCGCTTCAACTCTGGGATATCTTGCACTGGAGTCTTAAACACTTTGTCTTTGACGTCCCACAAGGAAAAATCAGGTGGGGTGAGGTCTGGTGATCTCGGTGCCCAAGCTGTGGGTCCATCTCGGCCAATCCAGCCTTTGTTTACATCGAAATCTGGCGCAATCGAGTTTTTTTCTTCACAAATGAGCTCTTACGCCACTTACTGTAATGTAAACCACTTGACATAACTCTTTTTTGCGAACATTTTTAAAAATGTCAAAATTTGTGCTTTAATTTGATATATAACAAGTAGCACTTGTAACAAAATTTCATAGTGAAATCAGCCTCTAAAATAGTAAAAATTTAAAAAAAAAACCTGTACATTTTAAATAATGCATACAAATTACATTTGTAATACGTTACATACAAATTTTCCTAATTTCTTGCATATAGCATAACTATTTATGCTTTTCCAATTCAGCACTATATTTTTTTATGCTATAATGAAATAAATGGAGCATAAATTACGTAATTTCTTCTTTTTGTTACAAAAAGTAATCACCTTAAAAATTTAGAACTTTTATCTTGTAGTTTTTTTTTTCTTTATTTTAATAATAATAAATTACATCATAAACAGAAGATTAATTAATTCAATTTCTAGTTCTGACTGAGCTATTAAAATAAAATAAGTGCTATTTGTGTATTTTATAAATGTACGATGATCTAACACGCGGATGAATATTATATACACTTTTTTATATATTATTATTAATTTTTAAATGAGTATATTAAATTTAAAAAATGGGTCTTTTACACTATTAATTAAAAAAAAATTTCCTTAGTATGTGAAAATGGATGTCTTTATGTAAGAGAAACAAATTAAGAAGAGATTTTATTTAATTTTTTTTAAAGCAGGAAATGTGTTTATCAGTTAGATCTTGATGACCTATAAGCAAAAGTTAAGGCATAAATCCTCTTGGCAGATGTACTATCTGTGACTGCAATGGGTGGTGTGTCATGATAAAAAGCCATTATTAAACAAAATAAAATTAGGAAAAAAAAAAAAAAAAAAAAAGACAGGGTTAATTAAATAAAATAACTATGTAAGAGTTGCATCTTGAAAAGGTCACATGAAATGTGTGAATTGAATTTGAACTTGTTACTTTCAGGGCGCAATATAATAATAATTAGTAATTACTATAAAACAAAAAATGTAAAGTGAGCGTAATTTAAAACAAATGATCTGTCTGTCTGTCTGTCTGTCTGTCTGTCTGTCTGTCTGTCTGTCTGTCTGTCTGTCTGTCTGTCTGTCTGTCTGTCTGTCTGTCTGTCTGTCTGTCTGTATCTCTCTCTCTCTCTCTCTCTCTCTCTCTCTCTCTCTCTCTCTCTCTTCAATTTATAATAGCCCTAAAACATAATCAAAAAGAGAAGACAAAATAATTATACGCATACATTACATATAAGTTACCTACTTCAAAAATTTAATTAATGAATTTCACATAATTATTTACGATATAAGTACATCAAAAAAACAAAGTAATTATTTATCACATAATTTGTGTTAAATTACAAAATATTAAACGCCAGTTCAATAATGTTTTTTTTATTATTAAATTAATGAATAATTATTTTTAAATATATTGCTACTTTATTTTGACACATGATAATAATTATAATTAAGAGGTTAATTTTATATATAATCTTATTATGTTCATGTTTGTTCATTAATATAATAATATTTAAAAGAAAATTATTAAATTTGATTCATTTAACTAATTAAAAGACTTTTTTAGTTTTATAATAATTAGTTATAAAATAATTTCTTTTTTAGTGCTTCTGTGTTACGCATATTATAAAATATTAAATATATAAAATTTGGTCGATTGAGAACGATAATTGGTATGTGTAAAATTACTTAACCGTAACATATTACAATAAATAATATTTTATATAAATTTTTCGTGTAAACCAAAATGTATATAATATAATAAATAGTTAGTCAAAATTTTGTAATAAATTTATGTCAAAAATTTTTATTCTTTTTTAAAACAGGAAGACGTTTTTGTTTGTTAACGATTTTTTTCTTTATTGCTTGTGCGTATATTTCAACCAAATTTCTTTGCAGGTTAAAATGTTATAAAGAAACAAAAAAGTATATGAAAATAAAAATTAAAGGTCTATCCTTTTTATTTTTCATCTGATATAATCATTTCCTTTTTACTTTTCAATTTGGGCATCTTATTCCTCCAGACATTATTAAATTGATGACTTTTATTTAAAAAAAAAAATTCAATACATACTTTACGTATATATATTTTTATCATTTCAAGTCCTCGATTGAGTATTATTATTATTATTTTATATTTTAATATGACAGTGTTTGTAAACTCAATTCTTTGTGTTCACTTCACGCACACAAAAAATTGCTAAAGCATCAATTATTATAGATTTGCACATTCTTCTGGCTAGAGGGTGCAAGCTATCATCATAATGAGTTTTAGTCTTCATTTATTGATTTCATCAGATTTACTTTAAAGCATGAGCACGTCAAACATGTTAAAAAAAAATAGAGGAATTTAATTAAAAATTAAACGTTAAACGAATATTTGTATAAAAAGTGATACAAATATCGTTATTGAGTCTATGCATTCATGTTAAAAGTCGACGCCAAAATGGATCACTCAATAACATGGGCAGCATAGGAAAATAAATCATTTTGTTACTTTAAAAATACTGTAAACAATATTTTTGAGAGCATAATAGGTAAATAGGTGCTAGGTACTATAATAGGTGAATTAGTATCTCAAGTATGTAAGAAAAATTAACCGATTTCCCACAGAAAATAACCATAAATGAAGTTTATCGTATGCTGAGCAATGTTATGCATTATTCCAGTATGGCGTCCAAGCGCATTAAATATGACGTCATGCGCATACATAAATTAATTACAAATTCTAAATTTTTACCTATAACCATGATATCATGCTATAACATTAGAAATATTATATTTAAATATCATATTATAATAATTGTATAATATATCTATATTATATCATGAATTAAGTATATAGTTGGTATATAATGTCAAACCAAAAGTCTCTGTATAATATAACACTGTCTGCTGTGCAGAAAGATAGACAGGTATGAAAGTTAGCGTCACTCGACTCGACTAGTTTACATTATAAATACACGCTTTTTCCTCATTCATGTATTTTTTATATTAGTATTGTAATTACTTTAGTACCTTAACATTATTTCATGAGGAAAGTAGGCAAGTTATATAATAATAATAATAATAATATATATATATATATTATGTATATATATATATTATTTGATCGATGCGTTTATAAATTTACTCATTTCTGCGTATTATTAATTCATTTGTTTCACTTAACGTGGAATATTTTCCCGCATAAATTTCGCGCTTGAATCTAGTTTTATTATAATTCATACATATACAAGTGATATTTTTTTTTCTTTTTTAATAGTATAATAAAAATTATTTTTATATATAAAAAATTCCTAACATTTTAATAGTATATACATTACCCTTTTTCGTTATAAAAATGAAGTTCAAAATCATTTTTCAAAGTGCCTTTTCTTCTCTTCAATTCTATATATATACGCAATAAAAAATATTTTTATAATGCTCATGTTCGCACTCAAACTAAAAAAAAAGAAGGGAAATTAGTGTGTAAATTTTTACTCGTACTGTAAAATTTTACAATTTTCATTGCCAATTTGCTCTTTTTTTTATGAAAGAATATTAAAAAAAAGTTAAACAATGTAAAAAAGAATGACAATAAAATAATAATAATAAAATCCACATTACGAGTAGACATAATTAATTTATAATTATTAAATTGCTTGTAAAATTTAGATGTCATAATGCGTATAAAGCGGAAACAAGAAACCAACTAAAAAATTTAACCCTTCATTACCATTTCGAATCTAAGTGAGAATATGATGATGATAATAATGATAATGTAAATAGTTTTTGATGAAACATTATGATGAACTTATATTTATAATTGTTATTCATAAAAACTCGTTAAATTTTTTTTTATCATTTACATAATCTTTACCTTTTTTTTACATATACATAAATTTTATGAATTAAATTTTATATATATTGTACTTATAATGTGATTTCTATCGCATGTATTTAATTACGTTTATTTTTTCCTCCTGTGTTTTTTTTTTTTTTTTTTTTTGCTTGTTGATAGAATAGAGCAAACTTTTTTTTTTTTTTTCTTTTTAATTTTTTTTCCAGCTCATTACGCATATTTCCACACGTGTTTAGGCAAGCTGCAGATTACTGTTGCACTTTATTTTGAATGCAGCTGCGGTGCACACATACACTTTGGAAACAGTAGGCTAGCTGTGAACGAAAAGGCTTACATATTATATACATGCATACATATATATTATATGATGGTGCAGCTGAAACGCAAATGCTGGTTGGTGCTGATGTTGCACTTAATGACTCTCTAACTTCTCACTTTCCAGATTATATCAACAAAAAAATACATAAGTATATGAGGGACTCCCCTCCCCCCTAACTGTGTGTCTTCTTTCTCTCTCAACCCCTTATGTACTAATTAAATATTATCTTTGTATTACATATAGCTAATTGAAATATATTGATGTTATTCTCTTATATTATTTTTAAAAAGTTAAAAGTCATAAAATTAATTACATGTAAAAAAAATAAAATAAAAAGATTTTGTTAATAAATTGTAATTTAACTAAATTATTTTTTAATGCAGCTGGATATTATATATATATATATATATATATATATATATATATATATATATATATATACATAATATATAATAAAATCATTAGTTTTTTTTTAATGTCATTTAAATTATATCAAATTTTTTTAAAAGCCAAGGTATAATATGACTAATGTGATTTTAAAGTTCATTAATGTGAAAGGGTTGTGCTTAGAAGTAATAAAATGAATGATTTAATATATCATTTTATTATAATGTATATAATATACTGTACAAGTTGTTTTTTTTTTTTTTTTTTTTTTAAATTCTGATTGTTTTATTATATTGAGTTATAATTTATTATTTATTTATAGATTTCATCGGCACAAGATATTTAAACTTACAGCTGGAATAACATTTTAAATTGTTTCTATATAATTTTTGATCATTTTGAATATTATATTTATTTTTTATTATTATTTATTTATTTGATTTTTTTTTTATGACGATGAAAAAAATTAAATCACATCACGGTCAATAACCCTTTCTAGTCTTCCTTTTAGTATACAAAAATTTATTGAATTTAAAAATTGTAAATATTTAGAAAAACTTTTATATTATAATGTGATGCGTGAATTGAAAAGTTTTATACGTATAACTTAGTTAAAGTTTATAACCCTCAATATAAAATTAATGTTATATTCTCAGAATTAATAATCATAAAATATGGAATTCCTAGTAAAGAAAGATCAATATATTAAATTATTATTCTATATACACGTAAAAAAAGGGTATGTTTATTAAAGTGACATTAACTTGGAATTTATATATATATATATATATATATATATAGGGTGGTTGCATTCATATTAAAAGTTGACGCCATATGTGAGCACTAAATTACTTGGGCTATATGGTATGGGAATATGATACATTTTGCAAGTTGCAAAATATTTTTTTGAGCATTGATGCTGTTAATTGTTTGAATTATAGGTTTTCAAGTATACTGGATAAATAATAATAATAAAAAAGCTTTAACTATAATTTCCCATGAAAGAAAATAGCTAAAAAAAAGTACGTTTTCCTGAGCAATGTTATTCATTGCTACAGTATGGCGTCAAATTACAATAATTACGACGTTATGCGCATATACACTAATATATATAAGGGTGTATGCGGATGACGTCATATTTATTGCGCTTGGAGACCATACTGGAGTAGTGCATAACATTGCTCAGCATAGGACAAACTTCATTTAAGCCAATTTTCTTTGCGAAATCGGTTATTATTTTTTTTTTATTGTTATTTTTCTCACATACTTGAGATACTAATTCAACATATTTACAGCATCAATGCTCTCAAAAATATTGCATAGTATTTCAAAATGATTTTTTTCCTATGCCACCCATGTTATTGAGTTATCCAACATGGCGTCGACTTTAACATGAATGCATAGACCCTATACAAGTAAAAAAAAAATGTATGTTCATTAATTATGGTAACTTTAACTTGGAATTTATATATTAAAATATTCTAATTAAATTATGTTAAGTATGTTTGTTGATTTAAAAAATATTTGAGAAAGGTATATTTTATAGTCAGTTGCACTTCAGACTGCAGCTGATGTTATATAAAAGTTTTTTAAAGATAAAATCTTACATCGGGTAGCGAGTGATGCACGACTCCCTACACCCCCAATTAATTACGTGATGTTTTATGTCATATTAGCATAAATACAGGGTGGGCCTATGGAAAAGATTTATTAGACTACGTAACTGCATGCATATTCTATATAAATATAATTCTATATACATATGCCTGCCCTGTCTGCCTGCCTGTCTTGTCCATTCAAATGTATTATAAATAATGTTATACAAGACACTTAAAGGCGTAGAACACCTTGAACAAAAAAGTTGTGTAATATCCTAACAAACTTGAAAATCAACGTTGATTTGGTCGGAGTGATTGATTTCTAATTTATTTTCTATTCACAAAATGCCGCTGCCGGTCACTGACGTCACAGCTCACACCGGCAGCGGCATTTTGTGAATGGAAAATAAATTAGAAATCAATGACTCCGGTCAAATCAAAGTTGATTTTCAGGTTTGTTAGGATATTTCACAACTTTTTTGTTCAAGGTGTTCTACGCCTTTAAATACGGGATATGTATATTGTATAAAAAATAGCTGCGTTGAGGTAATTAACTATATAGGCACTAATTTTATTTTTTAACGTGCTGCTTTTGTTTTCAATGATTAAACTCTTGCATTGTTATTTTCTTCTTCTTCTTTTATTTTAACATATTCATATATATTTTATATTTAGTTTTTTTATTTTATTTTTTTATTCACACTTGCATGTGATATACAATTATTATTATTTGTTTGTTTTTTAAATATATTTGTAACTAATTTTTTTTTTCTGTCTTGCTACGTAGTATTATTACTACTTCCCTCTTATTATAATTTTGTATGCAATCAAAAATATTCATGAATGTTTTCTGTTGGGGTTAGGTGTAAGAGTGGGCCAGACATATTGTCAGGCTTAAACCTCGCCCTTTCAAAAATTTGTATTTTTTTCTATCTATATGCATTTTTTTTAATAAAGATGATTTTTTATTTATTATTCATTTATTTATTTATATCTGCTATATAGATATTAATAAAAGACATTATGGCACTATATTTATATATCGGGCAGTATAAAAATGTGTATAATATTGGTGCTATCAAGAAGATTATCTTAATTCGTAATCGAATCAAATTTCGGATTATTAATACCCAATAATTAAAAGTTTAGCCGTTTTAGATAATTATGGTCCTAAGAATCTGGATAAAAAATCGGGATGAGTTATCTCATTTTAAAGGCCCCCCCCCCCCCCCCCCCCCATCGGAAAGAAACTTTTTTTTTTGTACTGGTCTTTATATTGTTGGTACGTTTGCAATCCAGAAAATACAGAATCGGATAAAATTACGTCAATGAAATCCGGAATGCATTGTCCGGATAAGATATTATTCATAATCCGGTATACGAAAATTATCCTGGATTTTGACAGCACTAAAAAATAAAAATGTAAATTATTTTTTCTCATCATTGACTCTATATAAAATTTACACGCATTATTATGCATACAAATATACACAGAGAAAAATTATCAATTGTCACAACTGAAAAGTAACTGAACTGAGGAATTAAATATGAACCAATTGATTTTTGCATTTACCTCATCTAAAAAAAAATATTTAAAAATCCTTTGATTGTCACACCTGCTTCAACAGGTCAGGTAAATGAAATATATTTCTCCCAACTTCCACGCAAGCACTCGCGCAGCTATACACTTCAGTTAAAATTCCATAATACATTTATAAAAGCTTGTATTGTTAAAAAAAATGAAAACAAATTTTGCGACCTTTTTGTTACTTGACCGCCTCCCTCTCCACCTTCACACCCTACCTCCTACCTAACCCATTTCTATTGTCCTACCTGCCTGTCTATAACATTCTAACGCGAGTAAAGAATCAAGCTGCCTCCAGAGTATATAAGCTTCACTGTTTTTTTAAACTCATCACTTTGATTACCTGACTTAATTTGAATTATTACTAGAAAACTAACATTGCTAATGAATTTTAATTAGAATTTCATAAAAATGTGATATTTTTAACGTAAAACAAATAATTTTGATAATATTTATTTAAATTATTTCTTCTTACTTTTTACACGTAGAAGATGAAAGAAGCCCCCTTTTTTTTTTAGTTTTGGAGGGAAGATTATAAAACACTTTAAATGAAGAAAACTTTAAATTAATTAACTTATTATTATTATATTTTAATACATATCGATAATATACAACAATGTATTAAAATTTACTGTACAGTATAAAACATTTTCTTACTGCACACTGATTGCACGATGACACTTTTGTTTCAAGGTTATTATTATGAAAAAATTATTTTTTAGTTACTTATAAAATATTTATTTAATAAAATTAAAATTTATAAATTCAAATTTTTTGATAATTCCCTACCAAAATACGTCTCTTTATTTGAAAATTAACTTGCGTGTTTTCTGTATAATTATATACTTTATAAAAATATAAATTAATAAGACATTGCGTAAAAAATTATGAATTAACCGATAAGGATATATGTAATAATTGTGTTTATATTTATAATATTTTGATTGATTTTTATTATATAAATATAATAAATTAAGAATATATATCCTTATATTTATATTGTATGAATTAATTTATAATATTTTCCTTAATTAAGTAAAATATTATAAATACAATTATAACTTATACATTATTGAAATATCGTATGGGCTTAATTTTATTTAACATTTAATTATAATAGTTATAATGTTATAATACTGTATATATACATATATGTATCTGTATAATAGGAATTATCCGAATTATTACACAGTATAATATAATACTATAAACAATATTATACTCGTGTTATATTTAGCCATCATATTTAAATCATATCTATCAGTGTGCAATAAAAAAAATTGTGTACATATTAATAGAGTAAATGCAAGTTAATTACATTGCGCATTTTATTTTGAATAATAAAAAATAATAATGAAATAAAATTTCATAATGACAATGTCTATACTATATACGCACACCTTACACCTGCTTTGCTTTTAAACCCTAGCTGCAGGTAAGCCACGCGAGGCCCCGGGCGGTTTTACTTGTACCGTGATGGACAATACAATACTTCTCAACTGTTTTTGGGAGCTAATACAAGGGAAAAGGTAGCATTGTCACATCTAAAAAAAAATATTTGTGATAAATATCTCCTTTTCATTTTTTCAATTTTGGAGACCGAATGTTCAGTTCTTACACCTATTTCTGAGCAAATGAAGTTTTTTAGTTACCGCACATGTTTTATTTTTTTCTGTGTACGCTATGTTATTGATTAATTTGTGGTATTTTGATTTAGTTCAGTAGTATTTTGTGATGTTCTGTATATACTATAAAATATCGCTATTATATACACATAACATTATATATCCCATAATTATAGTATGATGTTTTTATGCTTTATAGTTATTTTATTGCAATTTTATTGGCTAAATGTTATGACCAAGGTTCATAATAGCTAAACAAGCCCTGTATGTGCCTTAATAAAGTTTATCATTATTACACTCTTGTAAATAACTAAAATCATGAGCATATATTGCAAGACTGTAAATATACGATATATCAATATTCCTCCCCCCCCCCCCTCCTCCCTAAATCTATCAAACTGAAGAGCAGTTATAGGGTGGTTGCATTCACATAAGAGTCGACGTCATAAGAACATGGGCCGGTCTTATTATATATATATAATATATAGTTTTTTGGGGCTGGTATAGGATATTGACGCATTTTACTTTTGAAAATCTTAGCAATATTTGTGAGAGTATTGATGCACGGAAAAAAAAGAAACTAAATAGTTACTATTTAGACTTTTTTTTATAATAAATTTGTTACATATACACAAAGTTTTTTTAAGATCTATATAAAGAGCTAACTATTTGCCGCTTGAAGAAATAACGTTTATAACAAGTTAATGTTAAAACTTTTGTCAACCAAGTTATTGGTTTGTACTGAAGAGTTACATCTATTTAACTGAATAATTTCTTGAATTTATGTTTTCCGTGCTATTAAAAGATTGAATTAAGTTTTCAAGTTGGCAAGAAAAATAATAATACCCCCCCCCCTCCAAAAAATGCTAACTAATTTTCTAAAGAAAATAGCCAAAACTATACGTTTGTCCAAATGCTGAGTATTGCTCCAGCATGGCGTCGAAGCGTATTCAGTATGACGTCGCACGCTCATTCACCCTACACGGATAAAATGAAATACTTAATAATTTTGCGATTCTATTTTAGCAACATTTGGTCACTATACAACATAATTTATGTTATATTGCATAACAGCTATATCTTTCTTCATATGCATAAATATTAACTTGTTTATAGCATAATATGTATAGTTATTTACACAATTCCAATTTAGCAACAATTATGCTATAAACAGGAAGTTCAAGGTTTACAACATGGCTTCTTCAATGTTAGATAATGAGAAGAACTGTTCACATACTTACATAATGATGACCGAAAGCCTTTCCGTAGCCCCGCAAACTCATGATCATCCTGCGAGATATGCAACCCGTCACGTATCTTTTACGTCACAGTTATGACTTTACCATAGAAAATATTGTAGCGGGTTGCATATCTCGCA
>OX439130.1:10012803-10080303 GCA_949318235.1 Ecdyonurus torrentis
CTTAAAAACACTGAATTGTTCTATACTAAAATAAATACTATATAAAAAAAAATTGCATACATAGGAAGTGGTAGTGGGCGTATTATCTTTTTGACATTTAAAAACAATAATATAATATTAGGGAGAAATCAGCTGTATAACGGAAAATATATATAGGAAGTGTTGATAATAACTTAGACTATAACTTATATAGTAATATGCTACATAGAAACTAATTAGCATCACTTGCAGTCCTTGCAACTTGATTTATACAAACTGCATGACGTTATAGTTCATCTTCAAACATCCTCTACCCCCCCCCTCCTCTCTCTCTCTATTTTTTTTATAGTATGCAAAACAAGGAAGAAGAAAAAAGCTTCACATTAATTAAGCCAATTAAAAAAAAAAAAAAGAAACTCTATAATATATAATAATAACAAACAGATCCTGCGGTCTTGTATTATATATTTGTTTTTTTTCAATCCGATTATTTAAAACGTTATACTACAATGCAATGAAGCATAGCTGATAATTATAAAATGTAACATGGAACATTAACAAGTTAATCCATTATGAGATTCCCTTGAGTACTATATACACAAAAGCTGCTGTGCTTTGGGGGGAGAAGGGGGGTGGGGGGGGGGGGTGGCAACGTTTATAATGAAGGAAAAAGACTTCCCCTGTGGCTTTGAACGGACTCTCTCTCTCTCTCTCTCTCTCTGCAATCAAGTAAACCCGCTATATAACGCCGCACCCATACTTTATATATATATATATATATCACCCGATGTTAAATGTGGTGCGAATTATTTGTGTTCTATGCGAATTACTAAAATTATATATAGGGTGTGTGCGCATGACGTCATAATAAATGCACTTCGATGTCATAATTGAGCAATGAATAATATTGATTAGCATAAGACAAACGTGGAATTTTGCTAATTTCTTTGGAAAATAAGTAATTCATTTCTCATTATTATTTTTCTCGCGTATATAATACTTGAAACCTTAATTCAACTTAATGCTCTCAAAAAATTGATAAGTATTTTTAAATTGCAAAATATATGTAATTTTCCCATATACCGGCCCATGTAATTTAGTACTCACTTATGGTGTTGCCTTTAACATGAATGCAACCTTCCTATATAATATTGCGTTTCATGTTTTTTATTCTTTATACTATACAGAAAAAAAAAATTACGTTATTTATGCTGCATTTATGTTATATAGCATAAATGATGCTTCATTAGAACAACATAAATAGTTATACTGTATAACATATTTCTGCTTCACAACATAGCTATTGTGAATATCATATACAAATATAGATCAGTGGTGAATATAGATTATGCTACATTGAACAATTTGAGAAAAACAACTATACCATATTTATTACGTAGTTATTTTTGTTCATAACTAAAACTTTTTGTATAATTTTAAGATATTTTATTTTTCAATTTTTATTCTAAAACTTTGTTATTAGTTTATTGTACTATTTTTAGGTATAATAATTTTTACTGTGAAAAATGGAAATAAAAAAATGGATGCCGGGACGAACGCCTGTAAAATATGCAATGTGGTGAACATTTGTGTCGTGCAGTTTGCCTATACCTAACTTTTTTACTTTTATCGGGAAAAATTATTATTGGTGTTTATTTTTTTGGTATTATATAAATATAATATGATAATGCACTTCATCCCCCACGTTTTTTTTAAACTTATTTTTATGCGCATGTTAAGTTATGTTACATGTACACAGAGAAAAATTATCAATTGTCACAACTGAAAAGTAACTGAACTGAGGAATTAAATATGAACCAATTGATTTTTGCATTTACCTCATCTAAAAAAAAATATTTAAAAATCCTTTGATTGTCACACCTGCTTCAACAGGTCAGGTAAATGAAATATATTTCTCCCAACTTCCACGCAAGTACTCGCACAGCTATACACTACAGTTGCATTATACATATAATCAAAAGCTTGTATTGTTAAAAAAAATGAAAACAAATTTTGCGACCTTTTGTTACTTGACCGCCTCCCTCTCCACCTTCACACCCTACCTCCTACCTAGCCTATATCTATTGTCCTACCTGCCTGTCTATAACATTCTAACGCGAGTAAAGGATCAAGCTGCCTCCAGAGTATATAAGCTTCACTGTTTTTTTAAACTCATCACTTTGATTACCTGACTTAATTTGAATTATTACTACAAAACTAACATTGCTAATGAATTTTAATTAGAATTTCATAAAAATGTGATATTTTTAACGTAAAACAAATAATTTTGATAATATTTATTTAAATTATTTCTTCTTACTTTTTACACGTAGAAGATGAAAGAAGCCCCCTTTTTTTTTAGTTTTGGAGGGAAGATTACAAAACACTTAAAATGAAGAAAATTTTAAATTAATTATGTCACTTATTATTATTATATTTTAATACATATCGATAATATACAACAATGTATTAAAATTTACTGTACAGTATAAAACATTTTCTTATTGCACACTGATTGCACGATGACAAATTTAACACTTTTGTTTTAAGTTTATTATTATGAAAAAATTATTTTTGAGTTACTTATAAAATATTTATTTAATAAAATTAAAATTTATAAATTCAAAATTTTTGATAATTCACTACTAAAATAGGTCTTTTTATTTGAAAATTAACTTGCGTGTTTTCTGTAGATACTTTATAAAAATATAAATTAATAAGACATTGCGTAAAAAAATTATGAATTAACCGATAAGGATATATGTCTTGATTGGATTTTGTATAATTGTGTGTTTAAAATAATAACAATTAATGAAAAAGATGGTATTATATTATTATGTTATAATTGTATTTATATTCATAATATTTTGATTGATTTTTATTATATCAATATAAGAAATTAAGAATATATATATATATCTTTATATTGTATAAATTAATTTATAATATTTTACTTAATTAAGTAAAATATTATAAATACAATTATAACTTATACATTATTGAAATATCGTATAGGCTTAATTTTATTTAAAATTTAATTATAATACTTATAATACTGTATATGTATCTGTATAATAGGAATTATCCAAATTATTACACAGTATAATATAATACTATAAACAATATTATACTCGTGTTATATTTAGCCATCATATTTAATCTATCAGTGTGCAATAAAAAAAAATTGTGTACATATTAATATAGTAAATGCAAGTTAATTACATTGTGCATTTTATTTTGAATAATAAAAAATAATAATGAAATAAAATTTCATAATGACAATGTCTATACTATATACGCACACCTTACACCTGCTTTGCTTTTAAACCCTAGCTGCAGGTAAGCCACGCGAGGCCCCGGGCGGTTTTACATGTACCGTGATGGACAATACAATACTTCTCAACTGTTTTTGGGAGCTAATACAAGGGAAAAGGTAGCATTGTCACATCTAAAAAAAAATATTTGTGATAAATATCTCCTTTTCATTTTTTCAATTGTGGAGACGGAATGTTCAGTTCTTACACCTATTTCTGAGCAAATGAAGTTTTTTAGTTACCGTACATGTTTTATTTTTTTCTGTGTAGTTACAGTTGTTGAAAGTAAATAAAATTTAGCTGTTTTGTATAATATCATGCGAGCTTCATAATTCTCTCTCTCTCTCTCTCTCTCTCTGTGCTTTTGTATTGTAATATGTTATATTGCCTCATGCCTTGCGTTCCGCTTCAAACTTTTGTGTGAGCGTGGTATACGCAAAATATTATGAGAGAGAAGAGAGAGAGAGGGCCTAAAGGAGATTTTGCAGCGAGCAGCTATATAGCAGGTTAGTAACATAGACGGGGTGGATTTTGCATAAGCTTTGCTGCTCATATTTGATGAATGTGCGCCACATTCAAGAGAGAGGGAGAAAGAGAAGAGAGGGAGGTGAAAAAAATTCCTTGCTCGCGGCACGTCTGTTTTTTTTTTTTTTTTTTTTTTTTTTTTTTTTTTTTTTTTTTAGCACAAGATTGACGTGTCTTGTTCGAGTCTTGTTCGAGTCACGATGTATAGTAACCATGGAAACAGCCAGCAAAGGCAGGCAGGCAGGCAGGGTATCACTAATATGTGTACCAACGAGTATAGCGACCGACAACTGGATGGATGGAGTGACTGAAATTGCTTTAGTGAATGCGCCGTCGTAATGCAATGGATCGAAGGGGTGGGGCTATGTCTCTCTCTCATATTCGTTAATACCGCCTATATACCGCCTGTTAGCTTGACTGAAGTTATTACCAGCTTGCTTCCTTGCTTGCTTGCTATACTAGAGTATTATAGTATATGTAGAGTACTACTACACTATACTCTAAGTACTCCGTACTGTACTGAGAGAGCAGACAGGGAGAGAGAGAGAGAGAGAGAAAAGAGGGAGGAGGTAGACCGATATAGACTGGGTACACACACATACATATACACACACAGGGGCGGTGGCGGTATGCTCGTGACCTATCCACGGAGCTTGCCAGTGACTCTAGAACTTTGTGAGGTCAATGCCCGTCACGTGACCTCGTACTGCTACTACTATACTGCTGCACCCACTGCTGCAGTTGCTTGCTTGCTTGCTTGCTTGCAGCATACACTGCACTCCCAGGCCAGCTACGTATTGTCTATGTACTATAATACTGCAGCACCGAGCCACGCCCCGGTAATACTTGCTTCTGCTGGTACTTCTGTCACTCAAGCCTCTTCCATATAAAAACACGACATTCATTTATTTGCCTCATGTTACAACAAGTCTTAATAACCTCTAGCTCACTCATTCATTTCTTTATTCTTCAATCGCATGTCACTATCACATTTTTTTTACTATGACATACATTTTTTTTTTTTTTTTTTTTTAACTTCATAAAAAACACACCTTTTAATCATCGTCACTTTATGCAGTATTTAGCATTATTTTTTCATTTTCAATTATTATTATGTGTTTATCAGATTAAAGGCATAGAACACCTTAAACAAAAAACGCATGTCTAATATATCCTAACATACCTAAATATCAACATTGATTTGGCCGGAGTCATTGATTTCTAATTTATTTTCCATTTACAAAATGACAGCTGCGGGTTTGTGACGTCACAGCTCACTAATCCATGCGCGCGGAAACAGGCGAGCTATGATGTCATTAACCCGCAGCTGCCATTTTATGCAAATGGAAAATAAATTAGAAATCAATGACTCCGGCCAAATCAACGTTGATATTTTGAGGTATGTTAGGATATTAGGCAAGTTTTTTTTTATTCAAGATGTTCTACACCTTTAACTATAAGTTGACCATATAATACCTATACATATAAAATCGCCCTCTTGAAAGCCACGTGAACCATTATTGACTATAATTACTCTTGTTACGATAGTTCATATCAATTGTACTCTATATGTACAGTATACAGTACTTCTCTCGCCCTCTCACAAGCCAGTTGACATGATCGACTGTTATTATGACGTACATGGAAATTCTTCCTTTATATAATCACATCCTGCAGAGAGATCGTTAAAACTAACAGATATATAGTCCTCATTTGATTGCCATATTGATCTCATTAGTTCAAGAAAAAAAAAAAGAAAAAAAAAAGCACGAAAAACTAGAACTAACATAATAATAATAAAAACTGCAAAATATGCTCTGCAGTTACTTTTATTTCATAACTTATATACTCTATAGTTTATAAAATAAAAATATTTCACATATTAAAATAAATTCTATACACTGCATATGGATTACTATGGTAATTTTTTATACTGTTTTAAAGTCAATAGAATTTATATACTTTTTTCTTCTATTTTATAGCTTGTTTTCAGTATACTGTATATTAAATATAATAAAAAATGGACTTTAAATGTATTTATAAATATGTTTGAATAATAAATCAACTAATAAATGTATATATTTCAATATTTAATACTTTTTTTTTATCAATTATTCTAGTACGATGTAATTGTTCTGTATTTTTATTTATATAAACAAATAACTTTATTTCAGAGCAGTAAAACCAATAATATATATATATATATATATATATACATATATATATATATATATATATATATATATATATATATATATATATATATATATATATAATATATATATATAGTCTTAATGTCAGTTTTATATACAAAAATAGACATAAAACTAATATAATGCATGACTACACCATGTATATATAAATGTTTATTATGTTGATTTGACAAAGCCGTATTATACATTCATATGAATTCTTTAATAAACGTAATTCACTTTAGGAATACATAATATAGAGTAATATAAATAAATATACTATGGAAATATTATATAGTAATTTCATTCGACAACGTATAATATAGAATATATATATAGTTTTAATGTGACCAGTATTATAATATCTGGTGAGTGCAGAATAACGAAGCCAGAACTTTTTATATATTTTTTTATTATAATTGTCAATACTGTGCACGAAAAGAATAAATTACGTAATTTATGCTGCATTTGTTATTATAGCATAAATGATGATAAATTAGAGCAGCATTACAACATAATATTATGCTGTATATATATATACAACAAAATATCTATACTTTGTATAAGTAATATGGAGTATTATACCATATATATATTATAATATGCTGTATTGAACAAATTGTTGCTTAAATATGAGCTATAGAATATTATCATAAGTATATAAATTAAAATTAAAAAATCTTCTTTATTCAAAAAAAAAAAAAAAAAAAAAAAAAACTAGGTTTAAGGGCTAGGTTTAAGCCTGACAAAATGTCTCATGGCTCACTCTTGCACCTATAACCCCAAATACACCTACAACACTGGCCAAAAACAAGATCGTTCCTGCCAAAAGCTGTATCCGCGATACTAAACCAATCAGAGAGCGTGTTACAAACCTACTAGCCAATCACAGGTGACTGTACATAGTTTATTATACACTGCATCCTCTCGAAGTTGTATTGGGAGAATTGTATATTTATTTTATTCCGTGTGTGTGTGTGTGTGTGCATGGCTATATATATATATATATATGTGTGTGTGTGTGTGTGTGTGTGTGTGTGTGTGTGTGTGTGTGTGTGTGTGTGTGTGTGTGTGTGTGTGTGTGTGTGTGTGTAAAGATCATCACAATAATTATTAAAGTTACGAAAAAGTTATATACATAATATATATATTTTACGAGTGTATTACGCTTCACGTAATTGTAGTATACACTCATCGTATATATACGTTAAGCAAACGAAGTACTTATTGTACTGTACAGTACATAATTACTATACAGTATATATATAGTAACTATATAACATATATGTATTATATATATACAGCTAAAAACTTTGCTTGCGTGTTTTTAATGACATTTTCTCTCTACTTCTTTCTCTCTCTCTCTCTCTCTCTTTCTCTCTCGCCCACGTATACATTTTTACTCATTGTGCTTTTTAAAACTTCATTCACTAATATTTTCATACATTAAAAAAAATTATTATTGTTGATTATTCATGAATGTATTATAATAGATTGAAATATCCTGCGCACATATGTTTATATAATAATAAATCATATATACATATATAAGAACACTGACCTTTCTTAATAATGCAATTGCATGAGATGCATAGTTGTGTGTGTGTGTAAATAGATATACAGGTTAAGTACATATTAAATATACGTACTATATGCAAAGTACTTAACAATTACATAGGTTATAGTACATACAATACGGTCTGGTATATATACAGTACAGTATATTATAATACTGACTTAAAAGCCCTTACTTCCGCCGCCCCTGTTGGATCAATCATATCTTCTATAACACGCACGCACAGCTTATATATACCTCACGTCATTTTCTAATTTATCATTACATGTATAACACGTCTCTCTCTCTCTCTCTCTCTCTCTCTCTCTCTCTCTCTCTCTCTCTCTCTCTCTCTCTCTCTCTCTCTCTCTCTCTCTCTCTCTCTCTCTCTCTCTCTCTCTCTCAGCTCTACCAAAATGCCTTTTTTTTTTCCTTTTGACACATTAATAATTGAGTTTTAGGAACTTTTTTTTTCTCTCTTTGTAGGGGAAGGGATTGTTATCATCTATACTTTGTGATGTCTTTTTTTTTCTCTGCATATATATTACATAATAATAATATAAAAAAATACACTTATTAAGTGGGTAAAATTTTGATAAGTTGAGTTATATACAAGTGTATAATATAAGTATAGTTAATTTGGAGTTTTTAATTTTAGCATAAATTTTTCTGTATTTTGTTTTATCATCAAAAAAAAAATTACAAATTACAAACAAACAACAACAACAAAACACGTAATATTTGCTTTTATAGTACATGGAAAAAAGATAACTTACTATCTTTTTAATAAAATTCTAAGAATCGTTAAATAAATACAATAAAATAAAGTAAGCACATCATTAGAACATGTTGATGCACTAAAAAGTTATATAATTTCTTAAAGCAAAGTAAATAAAAATCTTAAAATTCATGTCCCTCAACACCATATATACACCATATACAATATATACCATACAGATATAGGTACAGACGTATATATGTATGTAAATATAAGGGTGTATCCTTATGACGTCATAACTATAGTGCCTGAAGGCCATACTGGAGTAATGAATAACATTGAGGATAAACTACGTTTTTGGCTATTTTCTTTAAAACATCGGTTAATTTTTTGTTATTATATTTCTCTCGTATACTTGGGAGACTTACTCAACTTATTAACAGCATCAATGCTCTCAAAATTATTGCATAGTATTTTTAAACTGGCAGAATGAGTTATTTTGACTTTAACATGAATGCATACACCCTATATATTAGTCCCTTGTAATTGGGAGGAAATTGTTTTTAAGGATATTTGAATAATAATATACCTATTTGGTTGACGTGACCACCCTTAATAAGTTCCATGGTGCAAATTCAAAAATTTGCATTGTTTTTATAAAAAAAATATATTATTATCATTAATCATCCATATATATCACATAAAAGTACTTATTTTAACAAAATATTTAACAGAGATATGCAAATTTGTTTAATTTGTGTAAGAATATATTTATATAAATATATTTTACATAATGCATGTTTATTATTATTATTATTTCAGTTTCAAAGGAAGAAAAAAAAAGAACTAAGAAAACTTGAGCACGTATTCCTTTTCTTTATAATTACAATAAATAATAATTATTAAAATTATTACCATATATAAAATAAAAAAAGTAAGTTATATATATTATTATCTTGAGAACTACTTCCCATAGCAATATAAAATGTCTGGGTTATTGTAGAAGGTCAGTAATGTAGGACGACTTATGGTAATTTTTTTTGTTACTTCATATATATAATATGGTATATATATTGTGCAGTGCAGGGGTTTATATAATATTATATAAATATATGCTGCATGCAATTGCTTCATTTATACGTTCTATATGAACGTAATGTACAGTACAGTACATACACATACAGTATTAGTGATGTCAGTGGTTATAGTATTAGTAAACGTATTATTTATAATACTTCAACTTATAGTCGCCATAAGAGGTTATTAACCCTCTTTTTAAACTTTTTTTTTTTATGTTTATAGTTATAAGTCAGCATTGCAGCTGATATTTATTTATGCATGCATGCATTGCATTTGCAACTATAATATACTTTTGTTGAGTTTGATGATAAAAAAAAATAATAATCATAAAGCATAATAATAAAGTATTGCTTTTTTATAATAATAACATAATATATGATGCAGGTATAAATAAATATATGCAATACGTTTTTGTTATAAAAAATTAATTATACTTTTAATTTTTTATTATTATAATAAGAACTATAAATGGATTTTTCAGTCATGTGTGTTGTGTGTGTGTGTGTGTGTGTGTGTGTGTGTGTGTGTGTGTGTGTGTGTGTGTGTGTGTGTGTGTGTGAGTCTGTGTGTCATGTGTGTGTATATGTGTATGTGTGAGACAGACAGACAGACAGACAGACAGACAGACAGACAGACAGACAGACAGACAGACAGACAGACAGACAGACAGACAGACAGACAGACAGACAGACAGACAGACAGACAGACAGACAGACAGACAGACAGACAGATAGATAGATAGATAGATAGATAGATAGATAGATAGATAGATAGATAGATAACAATTTCATCATTATAAAAAATCTTACTGTATTTAATAAAAAATTAATTGAAGTTTGTAAACTATATGTTGTACTGTATAGAGTATAATAAAAGTTATGGTTTTTATTTGTTGAACAAAACAAACAAAGGTTAATTTTTAGTACAACTATAAGCACAGCCTTTTTTGCATGAGTATAAAGTAATTATTATCTCTTCTCTTTTTTGTTATGTCTTTTAAAGGAAGTATTTTATAGATTGTAACTTTATACAATACTAAGTAAGATTTTTTTTTTTTAAATATAAATTTTATTAATAAAATAATATAATGATAAAAATTTATTATTCGTAAATTATAAATGTCATAAAATAATATTTATTTAATTTTGGGTGGTGTAAAAAACTAATTTTATTGTTTTGCATATTATTACTACATATTTATATGATATATTATCGTATTGCAGTCTATTAAAATAATGCACAGATGCATCTTTATGACCGGAAAGAATAATATACACCAATAATCTATATAACAGCTTGCATTATATAGAACTGCATTTAAATGCATTTTTAATATTATTATTATTATAGAGGTATTATAAAATTTTCACCCTAAAACTTATATAATATAAGATTTTTTTTTATTATTAATAAACTTAAATGTAATAAAAATTTATTATGTTCTTTAAAATGTACATAATTATTATTAATATTTTAATAAACATAATTTTTATTAATATTACATTTATTGTTATATCTAATGTTTTTATATAAGTAATGCATTTTTATACATAAAAAAATTAATTAAATTAAATTTTTGTGTTGTGTATTATTTTGATTTATTTGTCTGTATTATGTTCTCACAACGATGCTGTGTGTGGAGAGAGAGAGAGAGAAGGAGAGAGAGACCAGACTAACGCATGTCTCGGTAAAATATAATATAAAATATACTGTTCTGTTTATAATAGTGTTAAGTGGAATTTTACTTGTTAAATAAATGTTATACTAGCTTTTTTTATTTTATTTTTTTATTGCATATTTTTGTTATGTCTGCGCTGATGCTGCAGAGATTTTTCTCGTGTGGGTGGTATGGTATAGTAAAACATTATTCTCACATTTTATTTCAATTCTCATAAAATTATTTTTTTTTCATTGCTTTTATTATATCGTATTTATTTACTTTTATTTCAGTATAACCGTTATTTTCGTATACGAGATTAATATTTAGTAAGAGTTTTTATATGATACTTATTCAAATTTGCGAAAATCCTATAAAATTTACTGTATGCCTTTTGATAAAACCTGGATAAAACTTTTATAGTAATTAATTCAAATTCTCAATTTTTATACAATATTTTTATATAAAAAAAAAATTATCGAAGAAATATTTTCACCTTTTGAACATAAAAACTTGTCTGTTATCCTAACATATAAATATCAACGTTGATTTGATGGCCGGAGGCCGGAGTCATTGATTTCTAATTTATTTTCCATTCACGAAATGACAAGCGGGTTTATGATGTAAGAGCTTACTGGTCCACGCGCGCGGAAACAGGCGAGCTGTGACGTTATAAACCCGCATCTGCCATTTCGTGAATGGAAAATAAATTAGAAATCAATGACTCCGGCCCAAGCAACGTTGAGGTATGTTAGGATGTATTATTTTGTTTAACGTGTTCTAGATTTAGATTTAGGAAGGGATTTATTTCCACAAAAAAAAAAAAAAAAAAAAAAATACAAGCACAAATACCTTTAAAAAGAAAAAAAAACTATCCAATGATAAGTCACGAAATGGGCTATTATACAAACACGTAATATTAAGTCCCTTCCCTTAAAGCCCTTGTCAACTTACTTTTTTATCATTTAGATTACTAGATTGATAATTACCATATACCTTATTATCCGTGAATTAGATACCAACACTTTGAATTTGTATTTATTTTTATTTTAGCGGTTATTTCACGCATCTGACGTCACAGTGTACCGATGGGGTCGTTATACGGGTAAAGAACTAGAGGGAGGGGCTTAAATTTATCACGTGACCAGAGCGGTGACTGATTGGCGGCGGTACATTGTGACGTCAGATACGTGAAATAACCGTCAAAATAAAAATAAATACAAAATCAATGTGGTCATGGTGTCTAATTCATGGATAATAAGGTATGGTAATCATCAATCTAGTATTCTAAATGATAAAAAAAAAAAGTAAGTTGACAAGGGCTTTGACCTTTCAGTACCCTCACAAACTGAAGAAAAAACTTGTAAAGTAGGCAATCCGCGCTACTAGACCTGGATTTCATGACGTCATGAATTTCTATAAAGTTGTCTTTTTGAGAGTTTTTTAACCCCAGTTTGTGAGGCTAAAGAAGGGTTGAAGGATATAATATAAGTATATTGATGTTTCCATCTCATCTGATAAATGTTTTGAGGCCAGGGTCACTTTGATAAATTTTCGTATATATAGAATGGTAATTTATTCTAGAATTCTTTATATCTTAGTTATTGCGATGTATTATATCAATTTCAGTATGTTCATGAAGTTTTTCACCGTAGAGACCATTGGTTACCTCGTCAATATTCGCAGCAGTCCACTGTCCCATGCGGAAAAAGTTCGTTCAAAAATTGTGTTACATGGAAACTGCATTATAGAAACAAAATAGCAAATATATCAATATGAATGGTATATTGTAAAAGATGCTAAAGTTCAGATTTTTTTTTTATTTCTGTACGTATATAAAATAAATCAAATAATTTCTTGAATGCAGATAAATTTGCCAGAGTGTAAGTGCGCGCGCTTGACAAATAAAATAAGCACATCCCCACCTATATGTGTGTATGTATGCGATACCTGCACTGCGCGCGCAACTTTTAAGTTAGAAATCGAAGCAAAAAGAGAGTACGTTTAAAATTTATATAAAAGTTCTGATTTAAATAAAAATTGTAAGATTTTTATTTTAATTGAGGGTTGTAACTTTATTCAAGATGGCGATATGGTAGTATATATAAATATATAGAATATAAAAAAACTAAAGCAAGACCTCAATGAGAGAGTTATACGAGATAAATTGAGATGATTATACGCTGTATACACCTCTTTTATGCTGTACTGAGACAGGGCGGGGTGAGAAGCAAGGGTTTTTCTCTGCAGGAATAATATCGATATCTGGCTGGGTGGTGCTGACGTCATCGTCATTGACGTAGTACGACGGCTAGACGATGGTGGTGGCGACGCAGACGCTAGGGGTTGGGGGTGGAGGTGGTGAAGGGAGGGCGCCGCGAAGCGCCGGTCTCGCCGTATCGACCGTACCGCGTCGCGGCAGCACTATAAGTATATATGTACTACGTATATATATATATGTGGTGCTACCACGGGCCACGCCGTTCACCACGGTGCGCGCGGCGGCCAGACAGCACGCCTCCTCCTCCTCAGTTAGGGGTCACCAGCGCTACCCGCGCGGACCCCGAGCCTAGCAAAGCAAGCACCGCACCCTGATCTCTCTTGCTTTTGCCTCGCGCCTCGCTTGCTCTCTCTCTCTCTCTCTCTCTCTCTCTCTCTCTCTCGCTCGTCTGCCGCAGCCCCTCCCTCTTATCACCATGCAATGCACCACTTTGACTGAAAATCACCTGTACCGCGGCGTAAGTGGACAACCAGTCAGTCCATCGTTTATCACTATCATACACCAAGTGACACCAAGGGTATAATATTTCTTATATAAAAAAAAATTTGGTGCTCATTGCATTGCCAATTCCATCTACATAACTTGTTTTCTGAAGAGTATGTTATTCAGTACATAAAAGGGCACTATAAAGGAGTGTATATAATATAATAATATAAGCATAACAACGTCGCTTGTTACACGTTTGCTTTATAGAAAAACCTTTACACAAGAAATTTATTATTTTCTGTCTGAAGTAAGAGCAATATTTTTATTTATTTTATTATATTTTTTTTTTTACTGCTGAGTTTTTATTATTATTATTATTACTGCAGATGTTGATTGAGTATGTCTTGCAAAAGTCACGTTCCTCATTTGCAAACGTTAGCAAGCAAGCAGGCGTACATACATTACATACATTTATACATATACGTATAGCAAGCGAGTGAGCGCAGCATGCACGAGACGTAACAACAAGTCTTATGATATATAAAAAGTGGAGGAGAGTAACCTTATAGTCCCCGTGGCTGGCTGGCTGCCTGGCTCGCCTCGTGTTCTGTTCTCGCTGTCTACAGTAGGGCGGTGACACTAGTCCGCAGTGCATGCACTTGCCACACCCGTCTGTACTGTGCTGTGCAATACTCACTACAAGTATTAATAATACCTTAACTACCTATTCAATATTATATAGATGCAATATAAAATACATTTATACAATTGATGTAAATGCACGCAATTTATATGCACATGCACTCTATTCATGAGGTAACGGTTGTTACCATGAATATAACACACTAAAGCAAATCATAGGTGGCCTAGAAAATATCGGATTGCTTTTGTATTATCCTTTTAGCATTAAAGGCATAGAACACTTCGAACAAATATCTTGTCTAATATCCTATAACATATACCTAAATATCAACATTGATTTGGCGCAGGTGTCATTGATTTCTAGTTTATTTTCAATTAACAAAACTGACAGATGCGGACAATCGGCAGATGACGTTACATCTTACTGGTCCACGCGTGCGTAAACAGGTGAACACTGAACTGTGACGTCATAAACCCGTATTTGCCGTTTCGTAAATGGAAAATAAATTAGAAATCAATGACTCCGGCCAAATTAACGTTGATATTTAGGTATTGTTAGGGGGGGGGGCAATAAATATCGTAAAATACCCCTTAATTACTTTTCAAATTATTATATTATTTATTAATTTTTGTATTCTTTAATTATTCATTAAAAATATCTTAATATGAAAAATGAGCTTCAAAATATTTAATTTATAATTTGAAACTTCCTTAAAGTATTAAATTATGAGGAAAGTATTGTATATGAGGTAGAAATATGAGGAAAATGATTTAGAGAAGAGAAAAGAAAAAAATGCAACAGGGAAATGTTTTGAATTTTAAAACATTCTGAAATATAAGAAGGAAATAAAATTTACTTTTGTTACTCTTAATTTTCAGAAAATGGGAACATTATCTTCGTCTCTCTCTCTCTCTCTCTCTCTCTCTCTCTCTCTCTCTCTCTCTCTCTCTCTCTCTCTCTCTCTCTCTCTCTCTCTCTCTCCTCTTCTCAGTGCTTATCCACTTCCACTTGTAAATAATTTCAAGTGCGTCTTTTTCTTGATCTGGTGCTATTGATTTTTCATATAATTGCGTACAATTTTCGCAAGACTGTTATTATACTATAGAAAATTAATGTCCCCTTTTACATCAGCTATATACTATTTATTTTATATATATATAAATTATGTATATTATACGTGTGATGGGGAGATTTTAACAGTCTTGTTAATATGCATCCAGTAATCGGATTTGTAAATAATAATGACACGCAATTTAAATCTTTTTGGAGGAGCTTGTTTCCTCCCCCCCCCCCCCTCCCTTTATCGATATTTATTGTTATATGAATTTCTTTACCAATTTTTTTTAATGATATCATAAAGATTATGCAACGAAGTTGGATAATATATAATATTAGGTAAAATATTATTATTATTTTTTTTTTATTTTTTTTTACTGAAACGAGTCCTGGTCTCCAAACATTAAATCAAATTTCATGGAATGGGACCATACATACTTATTTTGTCTCTCGACCCTTCTGTGCCCTCACTTAAAGGAATAGACCAGAGAAAAACATATAAGCATTTATATCACAAAACACTTGATGGGACTTATATATAACTTTAGTTTGTCTCAAAACCCAACTGTATAGCTCCGTAGCAGAGATCAGAAATTTCAATTTATGCAATCAGTACAACATTTTCATACTAATTTTTGCAGTTTCTGACTTCATAAACATGAATGGTCACGGAAATTGCGTACTTTACAGTATTTTTCACGTTCTCTCGTTGGGCTACATTAACATTCTGGTAAAAATTATATCAATAGTTTTGAAGATCCCATTTCGTGTTTTTATTCATTAAAAAGCACGCCGTGTTGTTTTATGTGGTCTATGGCTTTAACTGTGCAAAATAACTTTAGAATTCATGACGTCACGAAATCTATAAGGTTTAACAATAGAAATTGTAAAGTGAGTTGGCTTATATATACAAGTTGTTTCATTATATAGATTTTGTGAGGTTTTACATAAGGAATACTGGACATAACATGTGTATTATAATATGATTCCTTCTCATGATTTATCATTGAGGGGAAATTTTTCTTGAGGTCAGGAACTCATAGTTAGAATTATATCGTAAGCCGGCTGCATGGTGTTTCTTAGATAAGCAATAAGGAAATGTTTTTCTAACATAATATCTAAACTTAGAAAGAAAAAAATCATAACTATATTATACACTGTGCTGCTATAGGGTGTATGCGCATGACGTCATATTTAATGCGCTTGGAGGCCATACTGGAGTAGTGAATGACATTGTTCAGCATAGAACAAACTTCTGTTTAGGTAATTTTCTTTGGAAAATCAGTTTGTTTTTTGTTATTGTTATTTTTCTCACATACTTGAGATACTAATTCAACATATTTAATGCATCAATGCTCTCAAAAATATTGCATATTTTTAAACTATAGCAAAATTAGTTATTTTCCTACCTTCCATGTTATTGAATTATCTAACATGGCGTTGACTTTAACATGAATGCATATAGGGT
Source organism: Ecdyonurus torrentis (assembly GCA_949318235.1). Classification (NCBI taxonomy): domain Eukaryota; kingdom Metazoa; phylum Arthropoda; class Insecta; order Ephemeroptera; family Heptageniidae; genus Ecdyonurus; species Ecdyonurus torrentis. The sequence goes on from OX439130.1 coordinate 10,029,698, forward strand.
GGTTTCATTCATGTTAAAGTCGACGCCATAAGTGAGCGCTAAATAACATGGGCAAGTATAGGAAAATGACTCCTTTTGCCAATTTAAAAATACTTCGCAATATTTTTAGGAGCATTGATGCTGTTAACAGATTGAATAAGTGTATATGCAAGAAAAATAATAATAACCCAAAAAATAGCTATAATTTTCCAAAGAAAATGGCCAAAAACTACGTTTGTCCTATGCTGAGTAATGTTATTCATTGCTTAAGAAGAGCATCGAAAAGCATTCAGAATGACGTTATGCGAACACACCCTATATAGATCTACTGTGATCTAACTTTCTTATCAGTTTGGATTGGGTCCTTAAGGGCCAGTCTGCAATGAAGGTAAAGGGTTCTATATAAAACGACTGCCCATCAGTCCCTAAAAGGCGTAGAACATCTTGAACAAAAAAATCTTGTCTAATATCCTAACATACATACACCGTAAAATCAACGTTGATTCGGCCGGATTTCTAATTCATTTTCCATTCACAAAATGGTGCGTGCGGACAATGACGTCATAGCTCGCTTGTTTTACGCGCGCGTGGACCAGGCGAGCGGTGACGTCAGAGTCTGCACCTCTGCACGCACTGTGAATGGAAAATAAATTAGAAATCAATGACACTGGTCAAATCAACGTTGAATTTCAAGTATTTTAGAACATTATAGACAATTTTTTTGTTCTATTTACGCCTTTTAAGAATAAAACTAAAATATTTTAATTGCACGGTCTAAAATAAATACTAAATAATTATTATGCTATAGTGCAATACTGCAATATTTATGCATATAACCACATAATTTATATTATGCTATTGTACAACGATTATACTATTTTTTTTTACACATTATATATAGCATAGCATAATAGTTGAGATGTCCAAAATAGCAAATAGGAATTGTTCAATGCAACATAATATAAATTATACGTTTTTTTTTTTTTTTTTTTTTTTTTTTTTTCAATAAGTATAGTTGGTGCTTAAAAATTGTTGTGAATGTTTCAAGTATGATGATACTAAGCATTATATTAATAACAATGGACTTGATTTGATTGATTGCACATATATGCAGCTGCGGCAAGTCTTTGCAGGCATATTGCATAAAGCCTTGACTATAATTGCAGCAACGCTATATAACAATTACATTCAATTGTTAAAATATAAAATAAATAAAAATAAAAAAACTTCAATTTATGCTTTCAAGAACTTTTACTTTCAAATTTCTTTAATTTCTATTATTTATTATGTAAATTTGCAAACTTTTTTTTACCTACCTACCCACACACACACACACACACACACACACACAGAAAGAGAGAGAGATTATTATATAATATTTGACAATAAAATTGATAAATAAAAATATATAAAAACATGAAGATTTTATTTAATTGGTTTATAATGCATTATTGTTATAATAATTTTTGCGTATATATATAAAATATGATTTATTTTAGTTTCATGTTAATTATATGATTTTTTGTAACAGCTTGGGTTAAACTTATTGAAGCGTTCAATTCACAAGGTGACTGCGAAAAATAAAAATCTTATTGTTATATTATTATAGTAACAATGCACATGCCACCTTTTTTTTTTCTTTTTTTTTTTTTTTTTTTTGTAATAATAATATATAAAAAGTTTTGGTGCATCATTTTGTGTACTTTTTTTTTTTTTTTTTTTTTTTTTTTACATTGTTGCACTCATAAAACAATTTTCGCGCTCGCCGGAAGTGATAATATAACGTTTATAGACAATGCTCCGTGACCAACAAAAGAGAGATGAGAGAGAGAGACACCACGTGACCGGAACTTGAAGTCAGTATATTTAGCTATAGAAACGTTGGAGGCGGCAAATTACCTTTAGTAATTCCCCCGCTGTTTTTTTTTTTTTTTTTTTTTTTTAGAAGAAGAAGAAGAAACTAATTAGCGCAGAGCACTTGTGTAATGAGTTCTTTATTTATAAGTAGACAAGTCTTTCCGCATTAGGATTTCTTTCTTCTCTGTTATAAGAGATATATATGAACAAATAAATAATATAATATATATTATTTATATGAAAAACTAGTTAAATATATTATATATTAATTGCTATATATATTTATGAGTTTTAAATTGATATTAATGCTTTTGTTTTTCATAATATAATTTATATGTATCTATCTATACAGTATACTCCTACTGTCAATTTAAATTATTAAGTTATAAATAAATAACTTTTCAAATCACGTACATATAAATATATATATATATATATATATATATATATATATATATATATATATATATATATATATATATATATATATATATATATATATATATATATACAATAATTAACTTTCAACAATGATGAAGCATATGTGTATAATAATGGATGGTTTAATTTCATTAAAATATTTTACTCGATGGTAATTGATATTGTCATTAAAACTGTAGTTTTGTAGTTTTTAATATAATTGAAAAAGATCAAACGATACCAGTATAGTATACCGCTGTACTTAAATATTTAAAGTTTTATTATTATTTTTTTTTTTTTCAATTTTCATTTTACTTTAATAAATAAGTTATTAAGATTTTGAAATTTAAAAATATGTATATCAGCTGACATAGATATTTCAAATTTTGATATTTATATTGTTTAATTAAAAAATTTGAATATATATAATTTGTGCATAAATTTTAATCTAATCTAATAAGTTGTCATTTTATTGTAACATATTACTTTTATTGAAGAAAAGAAATATTATATAAACGAAAACAATTTGATGGTAAATTACATTGTGAACTAATAATGATATAAAAAATTAATACCGTACTTAAAAATCAAAGGCAACAACCTTACTTATATATTTTCAGATAAATATAAAATTCGTGCGCAAAAAAAAAAGAAAAAAAAAGTAAATCATTTTTATCAAGTATAACAGATAATATTATTATAAAGATTTTTTTTCCATAAAAAAATGTTATAATAATACATTTTTTATGCAATTACATATTATAGTGAATTACTCTATTTTTATATAATATACAAAAATGTAGGGACCACAATAATTTCATGCTTCTAGTTTTGTATAAGATTGATGAAGTTATTTGTGGTTTTAAAATTGTAATATTATGAAGTAATATAAAATAAAGGTATATGAAAATTGTAATAAAAATAGAGGTATGAGAAATGGTTATAAAAGGTTCAATGGACTCCACACTTGCAATTTTTGTTAAAACTATAAGAATATATTTTATATCCTGACCAAAACAATATCACAGATTTTTACAACCTAATAAACTCCCCTTTTTTCTGAAATAATTGTCACCAGATAAACACCAAAATTAAACATCGGTGATCAAAGTAATATTGAAATTAATATCTGTCAAATATTATTCTTAAAACTTGATTAGAATCCGAGAAAAATTGGGCATTTCCGGTTAAAATATCCTCCCATCTTGATTTGGCAATAGTGTTTTTCCTTTTTTTTTTTTTTTTTTTTTTTTTTCCTAACACGTGCATTTTATATTTGGAATCACAAGTTGCATGCATGCAGCTCGATGCAGCTATACAATAATTATATTTTTATCTATATATATGAATGCAAGTGGCTTTCTTTGTGACCACTCTTAACAAGCACTCAAATTTGATTTTATTAATTATACTCTATGACATTTCCGTTGGCATTATAAATATTATTTTTTTACTGGTTTTTAAATGTTTTAAACAAAACTAATTATATATTATTATATTTTTTTTCTAACACAACAATTAAATAAAAGAAAGGAAAACATAATAATGTGTTATTATTAGATTTTATACTTTTATTTTTTATATTATATATATAGATATATGAAATGCATATAATGCAAAATTTTCCACTCAATGACGAGGTTCGTAAATATTTATACTGTTAATTATATATTTTTATATTAATTATATTAATAAACAGGGAGTGACGAACTCGTCCCGCTTCTTTGATAAAATAAAGATCAAGAGCTATAAAAATATTATAAAGAGTCACTAATCTTTAAAGAGTGTGACGGCATTTATTTTATTTAATTAATTTGATTAAGGCAGGAAATTAGCTAATGCTGACTTAAAAGTTGTCTCTGAAATTTTGCATAGTGATACATTACGATGAGTTATCTTCAAAAATGAGAAAATTTTGGGGTGTCACCATGCTAGATTTTAAATTATACATATAAATTTAAGTTTAGTCCCGCATAAGAGCCCATTTTAATTTTAATTTCAATAATTATTTTCTCTCTTATCTGATGATCATCATGGGTTCTAAAAATTTTATCAGGTAGCTTTTACTATTATAACTTTCAAATGGTGCTCATAAAGTTTAGATGTTTTCTTTTTAAAATTTGAGACACAAAAGCCATGTAAATATAACCCATAAATAGTTTTTAAGTTTTATTAATGCAAAATTAAAATGATATAAAAATTTATATAAATAATTAATTAATTAATTAATTAATTAATTAATAAATAAATAATAATAAATAAATAATCGTCTTTATTAAAAAAAATGCATAGAAAAAAATACAACTTTTTGAAAGGGTGAGGTTTAAGCCTGACAACATGTCTGGCCCACTCTTACACCTATAACCCCAACAGAAAACATTCATGAAATTATTTGCTTACATTCAAAATTATAATAAGAGGGAAATAATAATACTACGTAGCAAGGAAAAAAATATATAATAATAAAAATAGTGACAAATATAATAAAAAAATATATAATGATAATTTTATATCACTTTATAGAAACAGATAGAACAAGGTGTGATTAAAAAAAAAAGGTTTTAATCCTTGATTAAAAAACTCCTATATTATAAGTTTGAACATTTTATTGACCGTTGGTAGTTCATATTGTATTTTCTTACAAATCACAATTGGAAGTCTTTGGTGACATAGGGATTAAGGTTGTGTGTGATGTTGGTTGCGTGCTATGCAGGGGGCAAGTTGTCTCCTATCTCATTACCCGAACCAATATATATATATATATATATATATATATATATATATATATATATATATATATATATAACATATATAACTACATAACAAACACCTTTACTGGTCTCTTTTCGTCATAAAGCTGCTCTCTAATACGTATATACTGTATATTTGCAAAGTATGTGTACTTATATTCGTTTTCTTGTTATAATATTATACTGGACTCCGCAAGTGAGACGAAGCTCGCCAAGTGCTGATGCTCTTTACAAAAATTTTTGCTCCTTTTCTTTTTTGGTTACGTTATGGCTTTTTGTCACGCTAACTCTTCTTTGCAGCAGCAGCTGTGTGTCTGTCTGTCTACATGTCTGTCTGTCTGCGTTTGTGTGTGTGTGTCGTCTAATATAGATTAAAAATAGCAACAACACACACTTGTATTATTATTACTACGACACCGTTGTCAATAATGTTATATCCTGCTATACAATCCAATTTTACCAATGAAACTATATAGCAGTTCCGGTATTATATACCAATTATGTTTCATGGTGATAATAATAAAAACGAGTAAAATTATTTTTATAATATTGTATACATGTGCTGAAATTGTATTACATGCATTACATATGGGAAAGAAAAAAAATTTATGCAGATTTATACCAGCTTGTTTCTAACATGTAAAAAATATATATATATAATAATAATGATAGTAATAAAATAATAATAATAATAGCAGAGGGCATAATTTATCTGCAAGATGCTGGAAAAATATGTTTAATTTTAATAACTATACAGTTATCGATAAAAATTACCTAATATTTACTATTTTTAACAATGTGCTATTTATAAAGCTCTCCAACTATATATACTCGACTCAAAAAACCTGAGTTACCTGCCGTTCGACCTTTTACGGTATCGCCCAGCCGCCCCCCTTTTTCTCAAATGTGACAATGGGCGATACTTTAGGCATGCCCGATTTAAATCGACTGCGGTTTTTTGAGTCGAGTGTATTTTATTATGACATATATTATCGAATGAGTCAACAATCATGCCAGCAGTTTGCAAACTTTATATTAATTTCAAGAAAATTTAAATGCTAAATAATTAACATTTTTAATAGCTTGATAAATGAAATATTTGGACAATGATTTTTTACACATTTCTTTTGAAAAACAACCAGAAATAAACGTAATTTAGATTTTAAGCACTAACGTGGCAAATTCATATAAATAATTAAATAAGTTAATAATGAATAAGTAAGTTAATTTTTTTTGTATATTATTATTATTATAAAAGGCTCCATCATTGCCATTCCTCGTACAGAGTACATTTGTTTTTATTTATTTATTTATTCACATACAGCATAATATAGCCGCAATTACATGTGAAATACAAATAAATATAATTATTATTTCCTATTTATGAAGCCCAGCACCTGATAGTCTTGCAGAGTGTCCCTATATATACACTTCTCCCAATACTAGTTCGAGCGGATACAGTGTAATTAACAATGTAAAGTCAACTGTGATTGGCTAGTATAGGTTTATAACACGCTTTCTGATTGGTTTAGCACCGCGGATACAGCTTTTGGCTGAAACGCCCTTGTTTTGGCCAGAGTGTATGTATGTATAATATAATACTATGCTGATATTGACCATACACTGTATACGCATGCATTGCTTATTTATAATGTATATTTGACCAATGCGTTTGTTTGTGTGTCAACAGGTTACTTACTGACGAGGGTAGAGGGTAAAGTAGGATCTCCTGAGAAGCCTCTCTCTGATCTAGGACTAATTTCCTACCGAAGCTACTGGAAAGACGTCTTGCTAGAATACCTCTGTAATTTCGGTGGCAAGGAACTCTCCGTCAAAGGCAAGTTGAAAATAATAATTTTACTATACAAACAAATGTTGAAGCTCTATTTATATGTATTATTCTGATTTTTCAAAACACTTTGCATACACCTTAAAAAATAATAATAATAAAAAAAAAAACTTATCATCTTGGATGAACTTTTCATGGATATTTTGTTGCCATGAATTTTTCATGTAGAACTACATTCTATTGTTCATGTATAGAACAACAGTAGAAGAAATAGAACATTTTTCATGTAGAATTACAAGAACATTTTTCATGTAGAACTACATTCTATATTCTATTGTTCATGTAGAACTACATTCTATTTTTCATGTAGAACTACATTATAGTTTTCATGTAGAACTACATTATATTGTTCATGTAGAACTACATTATATTTTTCGTGTAGAACTACATTATATTGTTCATGTAGAACTAAATTATATTTTTCGTGTAGAACTACATTATATTTTTCATGTAGAACTACATTATATTTTTCATGTAGAACTACATTCTATTTTTCATGTAGAACGACATTCTATTTTTCATGTAGAACTACATTCTATTGCCCATGTAGAACTACATTATATTTTTCACGTAGAACTACATTCTATCGATCATGTAGATCTACATGAACATTTCCAGTAGATAAACTTATGGTTAGTTTGAAATCTTCATGTAGCCTTACTTGAACAATTCACTCTTCATCTCCACTGATACAAAAAGGTGAATACGTGTATAATACTTCATGTAATGCTACATGAAAAACTAAAATTATGCTATATTATCCTATATTATACTGCGTGAAATTTTCTTGTTACCGTGCTGCTATCTTGTGCACTTGAGGATTTCTTGTTCTTATAAGATATAAGCCATAGACCACATAAAACAACACGTGCTTTTTAATGAATAAACACGAAATGGGATCTTCAAAACTGTTGACAATTTTTACCAGAATGTTAATGTAGCCCCACGAGAGAGTGTGAAAATACTGTAAATTATGTAATTTAAGTGACTTGTAATGACTTTAATGTTTGTAACGTCAGAAACGTGCAAAAATTAGAATGAAAATTTTGTGCGGGTTGCATAAATCGAAACTTCTAATCACTGCTACGGAGTTACAGTTGGGTTTTGTGACAAACTAATGTAAGTCCCGCATCAAGTTTTTTGTGATATAAATGCTTATGTTTTTCTCTGATCTATTCCTATAAGCTTGAAAATGTGATGTTGTTTTATATGCATTCAAATATAATTTTAATGCTTTCCTACATGAAATAAATAATGAATCACTCTAAAAAGACACTTTCAGTAACTTTTACACTAAATTTTAGATTTATCCGGAGTACAAAATTTAACAAATAAATTGAATAAGTGTTGAATTTTGTTATATGCAACAATCAGAATGTGTGTTAAAAATAAATCTAGAAAGTGTATTCACACTAAATTTCACAATTAAATCGTGGGGATGTCAAATTTCTCTAATTGTTTCTTTGATATAATGGGACGAGTGAAAAATTCAATCAAATTTAATAATGTGTCGCAAATCGCAAAGTAGTTTCATTCACTTTAGTTAATATTATATGTGATAAGTGATAAGTAGATTGTTGATTGGGACGATGACTCATGGATGCTTTGCAAATTTCAATGAGTCAGTATGATATAGTTATAGTCGGTCACCCCATACGCTATATGCAGGGATATTAAGGCATCTAATTTCGTTTCTGATGCGTAGTTTCCTGCGTTGCAAATAAAAATATAATACGTAGTCACTTTTCGATCTCCGCATGTTCGTCATACACATTCCTCGTGCATGCATTTCTTTCACCTTTTCACTTTTTTTTTTTGTGCAGTTTGCATAAATTTTCAAGGCTATCCTGTTTTTGCTGCGTGCGTGTGCATTTAATATACAAATAATTTGCAGAAGTTCACACATTTTTGCAAACAAGAAAGTTTTATTATGCAAATATTTTTTTACAAATAAGTGTTATATTAAGTCGTATTTTATTTACTTTTTCCAGTAGTATAGCAAAATTATTTCATATTATTATAGTTAAGTTTTTCCTCTTAATGGACATCTGAGGGAGAGGAAGAAAAATAGATACTTCTAAGAAAGTTATATTTTCCTTATTCCTCTGTAATCCCTACCCGATGCCTTGCTTGACCCTGTGCAAGGTTGTATTAGGGGGGGGGGGGTGAAGAAAAAAGAAAAAAATATATGGGAAGGTGGGGCAATGATTTTAGGGTTAGAAATAGAGTTTACCCATTGTTAATTAAAAATTTATATCATAAAATAAAAATAAAGTGCTAATTTTTGTTTTAATTGACCACTTGCAATGAACGAACTTTTTAAAATAATTTGAATAATTCTTAATGCATTTCTTATGTAAAAATCGTTTTCACTTACTTGCTGCAACAATTAAAAACATTTTATTGCAAGTGGTCCATTTGTATAGAAGCTAAAATAAATAAAATTTGATTTTTTATTATTTGTATTATCATCCAAGAATCGGGCAGTTGTATTTGCTCAGTACCAATTAACTGCCAATTGGCTGTACACTGCAGTATACAGAAATAATTACAAAAAATTGCATACATTATAGGAATACTTAAATATTTCACAATGAAATCTTGTTGAAGAGAAGAATCTTGTTTATAAAATTATATAAGAATCGGTGGAAATACGTAACGATTTGAAATTCATTACACGATGAAGTAGACTTTATAAAATGATTTTTAGATACATCATTACATTATATTATTATTATATTAATGAAAAAAATAACTATCAAAATTATGTGGTTGTTTTTTTAAACATAATTTGGAGTTTCTTAAAAAAAAAGCGTTATTGAATAGTGTGATTGTAAAATTATAATTTAGTTGCCCCGATTTGTATAATACATGTTTTCGTTCTTGTTTATTTCAAATTCCAAGAATGATATTTTCTCGTCATCATATTCCATGGGAGGAAGGAGGAAATATATATGTTTTTTTTTTTTTAATTTTTTTTTCTAATTTACTTCACAAAAAAGATAGTAGATTTTGATTTCGGCAACTTTCATTTTATTTTCAGTTTAAGATTAAAAAAAAATTGTTAGATTCACGCTACCCCCAGCCCAAACACGCACATCTTTGTACACATGTATTCATGTATTATAGAACGAACTTGAAAGTCATGCATGGTCATTGCACCAATTTTTATTACCTCCCCTCTCCCATCTCTCTTCTAAGTAAAAATAAAATTAAAAAAAAAATATTTATATATATATCTTGTAAAAATTTCCTTGTATAATAAAATTTTGATATAAAAATAAAAATTATTATATTACATATTTTAAATATATTTTTTCATATCTAAAAAAAATAGTTAAAAGCTTTTAACTTAATTACATAATTTAATGATTAGTCTCTTTGATTAAAGTATCAGATGTTTCTATCTAAAGTTATTTATTTTTTAATTGAAAGAAATGTCAATTTGCTATTTTTTTATATTATATATTTTATATAAATATAGCTATTATATTCTGCACATCATGCACGCAGCAATTTTTACCCTATAGCTTAAAATTTTATTATTTTTTGTTTTACTGAAATATAAATGACAATTAATTTGTTAAACATCTTAACAAATTAATTTGACATTTAATGTTTAATGTCTGTTTTATTGCCTCTCTCTCTCCCTCTCTCATCGCTATTATATACATTTTTTTATTTACCATATAGTAATAATAACTTAAATGCCAAGAATTAAATTTATAGTCCAGTACAAGCTATTAAACATGAAAAAAAATACAGTAATTAGAAGTCTTAATTGCAAAATTGTCTACCTTTTTTTCCCTCTCTCTCTCTCTCTCTCTCTCTCTCTCTCTCTCTCTGTAGTTTTTTTGAAATGATTCTAAAGCTTCATATTTTGTAAAAAAATTTATGTACAGAAAGTATAATATTTACAAGTGTTATTATTATTATTATTTATTTAGAATGTAATTTCATTTGTTTGTCTATAGATCTCCAATAATTAATTTAACAATAATAAAGATCTAGTAGGCAAATAAAATTGTGTACAGACACGAGAACAGTCAAAGTCTCAAACGTAGAGAGAATTGCTCAAAAGGATAATTAAAAAGGTAAAGCCCAATCAAGTTAATTATCCATAAATTAATAAAATAAACTATAACTATATTATGTTTCATGAACATTGGAAGCATAGGCATTTTTTTAACATTACTGTTGCAATAAATCAACGCTTCACATATAGCATAATATAGCCGCAATTACATGTGAAATACAAATAAATATATAGTTATTATTTCCTATATATGAAGCCCAGCACCTGATAGTCTTGCAGAGTGTCCGATTTAAGTGCATTTAAGTAATACAATTCTCCGCATATATTATTGTTGTTGTAAAACTTCATCCCCTTGACATCGAATCCTTCATATGAAATTAAACAATAAAATAAAATAATTATATTTAAGGTCTGTAGAGAGTAATTAGTTATTTAGTCCATTGAGCAAAGTAAAGTTTAACGGCACTAATTATTATATTTGTATATGTGTATACACTGGACAGACATTATGACATTGTGCCTTATGATGGTTATGGCAAAACTACATTCAGGTACACATAGAGCAATACTTTAATTAAAATCCTCGTTTAGGAATGTCTATTTTATTGTCATACGTTTTTCTAAAACTATACTCATCAAAAGCTAAACTTTCTTTATATAGAAAATGGTCCAAATGTCATCTTCAATTAGTGCAGTAGTGCCAAATTTATACATTCACTAATGGAGCTGCAGGTGTTTCTCGATTATAAATTTGGTAACGCTGCTGTCACTCTGTCATTTTTATGTTGTGTAACATTTTCACAATTTTTTTATCGGTTTGATGGGTAGGTTTAGAAAAACTATAGAGTGTACACTAGTACGTAAATAATATAGTACAGTTAGATCATAAACAAATGATTTCTAGCTTATGTCCATACAATTCAATCAGATGAAGATTTCAGTTGACGCAAAACTCCATTTAAATACCATGTTATTTCCATGATGCCAATTTGGAATTATATTTCTTATACATGAAAATACCTTTTTTTGGCCTCTAAATAAAAACCTATTATTATTAAATTATTAGTAATAAATTAAATCATCCATATTAAAAAAATATGAGACATGTTTTAAGAATAAGTCAATAAAAGTGACTGTGTAGGTGTTATGCAAATACAGAGCTGCGGTCAAGTGGCACAACTCAATTTTGAGCGCATTTCTTTTGCGACAATAATGTCATCTCCTTTTATATATGTAATCTTTAAGCTGCAGATAGGTGTATACATATTATTTATAAGTTTATACTAATATGTTCAATAGGTTAATTAAGATAAATTAAACACTGAACTTTATTGTTCTTTAATTACCTTTCTTCTTTATAATTATGCAAAATACTTTTCTTTTTTATAATGCAGTTTTTACCTGCTGTCTGGAGATCATAGACGAGAAAAAAAATACTTAATGGAAATGTTTCTTGTGAAGTGCATTTATTTATAACTGCACATAATGGAAATTAAGATAATATAATATAAAATTAAACTTTCTTCATTGTCGGTGCTGATTTATCTTGACTGTAAGAAAAAAAAATCATAGTGTGAAGTATTAAATATAAAACTTTAATGATATTTATTATTTTTTTTTATGTGCTATGAAAAATGGGATATTAATTGGTTTGATTGACATTAATGATCGCCCAGGAGAAATTGCGGTACTTTCTGTGAAGCAAGCAATAAAATCAGTCGTAAACAATTTAAATTTATGGGAGAAATTTTATTTTATATATACCGTAATCATTTTAACCTAGGTCAGTTCAATAAAAATAGTAATTAACAATAAATTCTATTTATTATTATAATATATCAAAGATATATAATAAGTATTTTTTATTCATTATTTTTTTATATTAAGAATGCATTTTTATGGTATAGAAAGTTATAAACAGTTTTAATATATTATGCATGCATCATGTTTATTTTATATACATTTGATATTATTATAAAAAATGAAAATGATTATATAGTAATTTTCTAAGATACTTTTTTTCCCGCATAATTTGACGTTTTTTAATGGAAATAAGATGAAAAATAATTTGTTGCATAAAATGACTTGGATTTTTTTTTTCTCCCTTTGCCATACGTTTGAATTACAAACACAGCAAACAAAACAAAAAACAAACAAAAAACAGGAAACATGACAAAAAATCAATTTTATTATTAGTTTAGCCATAAATAAAAAAAAATTAATAATAAATAATATAATAAAAAAAAATCACAGGAAACTTTATTTAGTGCAAAATTAATAATTTTATTAAAATCTTCTAAAAATAGTTACAAAAAATTTATATCTTTATTATTTTGTACCGTTAAATTATATTATTGGTGAAAGAAATAAAAAAAATAACCTTAAGCATTTTACACTTTTTATTATTTATTTATGTATAGGAAGTAAATTAATATAAAAAATACATTTTTTGTTTGTTGCAGATATAAGTCAAGAGATGGCTATTAACTCATATGATATTGTTAGCACTCTACAAGCCTTGGGAATGATGAAATACTGGAAAGGAAAACATATTATATTAAAAAAACAGGTAATTTATTAAAAAAAAAAATAGTATTTTGTGTGAGTGTGTGGTGTATTTGTGTGTGTGTGTGTGTGTGTGTGTGTGTGTGTGTGTGTGTGTGTGTGACACACCACAGGCACACACACACGGATTAAAAAAGTAACACAATTTATGGCATTAGCATAAAAGTTGGAACATCATAAGAAGTTATGCTATATAACACAATATTCATGCTATTATATAAAATTATAATACTATGATACCATAATATAGCTTATTATGTTATGCAGTATATAGCATTACTGAAAAGTGGCTATCATATCAGTGGGGTTAGCATAAATGATGCTAAATTAGAAAAACATGAATAATTAAGATGTACAATAGATAAATGTCGTTAGATAATGTACTATATATTTATAATATTTATGCTTCATAATATATACATATAGTTATTAATTATTATTAAGTATACAGCTCCTCCCACAAAAAGTGCTATACGTTCATCCATGCTATAGTATGCACTTTGGTATCAATTTTTGTGAAAAGTGGTGTATAATACATATTATGCGTAACAAATTGTGCCGAAAGTGAGCTATAGGGTGTATGCGCATGACGTCATATTTAATGCGCTTGGAGGCCATACTGGAGTAGTGAATAACATTGCTGAGCGTAGGACAAACTTCGTTTAAGGAAATTTTCTTTGGAATATCGGTTAATTTTTTGTTATTGTTATTTTTTTCACATACTTGAAATACTATAATTCAACATATTGCTCCCAAAAATATTGCATTAGTGTTTTTAAACTGGCAGAATTAGTTATTTTCCTATGTCAACCATGTTATTGAGTTATCCAACATCGCGTCGACTTTAACATGAATGCATAGACCCTATAGCATAATTATTACTACGTTTTTATTTTTATTAATTATTATTATAATATATATTTATTTTTTTGTCCATGTATAACATAGTAAGCTATAACATGCAGTATAGCATAATATATTATATTGTAATACTAATTACTTGCTAAAATAGCATAATTATTACGTTACGTATTCTTTATATAGGTGCATATTTCTAATTGTGTGGTATATTGTTGACAGGACGTGATAGACGAATACGTGGAGAGAACGAAGCGGCGTGGTTCCGTGTACAAAGAAATTGACCATACTTGTTTACGTTGGAAACCTCACGCCAACCCCAGTAATCGACCCCCCACCTGAGGGGTGTCTCGGCAGTGCCGCGATCAGGCACTGCCGAATTTTATCATGCCACCTTACTACCGACATATAGGCGATGCTCTCAGAGTTTTGGCCCATCCCTAAACAAATAACAAAAAAAACATTCATCAAACACACACACAATCATCTGCTGCTGCTACTCATCATCATTATTGTTCTTAATTTACTGTATATAATTATTGACTAAATAACTCCCCTCTCTCCTCCCAAATGTCTTAATTAATTATACTTTTACACAAAAAAAATATATATTATATATAATACTATGCATAATTTAGCACGGGTATAATTTTGTTCAATAATTGTCTACAACAAAAATTAAAGACTTAAATAAATTTTCTGACATGAATATAATTAAATTTACATTTTTAATGCAAAATTATGCAAATTATTAATATAATATAGTAACATTATTAAAGTAAAATTTTAACTAAGATTTTCTGTTATACTAATTTTGAAGTGAATTATCAAAATGAGGATAACAAGAGAGGGAAAAGGGGGAAAATATATTTTATTCCATCCGTGCTGCATTTAATTAATTATTCAATATAATACATTATATAAAATTTGAGTTGTTATGGCAATGTCATCAATGAATTTAATATTATTAAAAAAAATACAGCAGCAGCTAGAAGATTATTTTAAAAAAAAAATTAAAAAAAATCGTAATAAAAAAGTTCAAATTTACATTTCTATTTTAATTTTATTTCTCGATATAATATTTAATATTATTATAAAAAGTTATATCGTGTAGATCATGTTTGTGAGGGTATAATAGTAAAAATGAAACTTTGTCTCGGTATTTTTCTATTGATAACCTTCATTTTGTGAAACAATCGAATTTTTGGCATAATTAATATCTTTGTAAACGTAAACCTTAATTAAAGGTATAGACAACATGCAATATAAATTTTCTAATGGAAGATGATAACCTTATATTTACTGAAGGAGATAGGGGAGCGTAGACGGCAGCACGTTTTTTTTAGATAGGAAAATGTCAGCTGTTATCCAATATGGCAGACTTTAGATCAGCTGTTATCCAATATGGCTGACTTTTTCTTATGAAAATGTTACTGTGCTGTGCTGCCATCTATGGTCCCCTACTCCTTAAAACGTTCATTCAATACTGTAAAAGGTGAAGCCGTACCTGAGTTTAACAGGTAACCGGAAGTTCGCCAGTGGTAAAGGAATATCATAACATCCCTGAAAATTAACAGTGATTTGGCCGAGCTTGTTGATTTCTATAATTTATTTTTAATTAGACCATTGTAGATTCTCCTGTATATGACGACGTCACAGCCCCCCGGGCCTGTGATTGGCTAGCATAAATTGCCGCGAAAAACTTTTAAACAACTTTCAAGACAATAAATGTGCCAGCCAATCAGAGGGCCGGGGGGCTGTGACGTCAGAAACAAGTAACTCCATAACGGTCACTTACAAATAATTAACAATAAATCAGAAATCAGTGTTTGGCTAAATCAATATTGATTTTCAATTATGTTACGATATCATTAAACAAATTATTTTGTATGTTGTCTAGGCCTTTAAAAGTAATATTAAGTATAATAATAGCAATGAAGAACTATTTTACATTATTGGCACTGTAATTTCTTGTTGTATATGTATTGAATGTATACCGCCGCGTGCTCAAAGATAAAAAATAAAGTGTTGTTAATAATAATTAAACTATGTTGATGTTTTAATTGAATGAATCTTGTATAATAAAAATAATTTATTTTTTATTTTTTTAGTTACAGACACACTGGTATTTGATATTGACAAATTACAATAATAATTTAACCCTTTGTGTATATATATATAATGATTCTCTAAGTTTTAAAATACTATTGTTCTTTTGTTTTTCATTTTTAGTTCTAATGAGAATTAAAGAAAACGCACCAAGTATTTTTTTTTCTGGCATTTAGCCACCTTAGTCAAAAACAAAATCAATTATTGAAATATTTTCGTAATCTATAATGAGACCTTTTTTATATATATTTTAATAAGTATAAAAGTTAGGAAAAAAACATAAACTATTATCTTTATTTTTGTCCTCATTTCTTTACGGTTTGAATAAGTATCTTTTTGTTCAAAAACAAATGAGCTATACACCGCAAAGAAGTGTAACGATTATTTATTATATTTGATGTAACTTAAAAAGAAAATATTTTGTATTGAAATTTGATTAAAATACCAGTACTATTTATAATGAACTATATTATATATATATAAAATAAATATATGTTCCTGATAAAATGAAATAGATTTATAATAACGTAGAGAATAATACACATTTGTGGATTATTGTTATATATTTCTTAAAAATAAAAATTTTCAACTACGCTTTTTTTTTTTCTATAAGAATTGCCCTCGTACTAGGTACGAAAAATTTGCAGCTGGTCTTATTTTATTATTATTTTTGCACAAAAGACACGTGGGGCACCCTAAAGATTTAGCAAAAGCTTATTCCACCACCTCCCTTCTTCATCAAGAAAAACCTCCCCAAACTGAAAAACTAACACGCAGCAGAGGGCGAGAAAAAAAATTTTGAGAAGGAAAAATCTTTTCTTATTATATCTCCTTCCCTCCCTCCCCTCCTTGTTGCCACGCAAAATGTTAGCTGCTGCTGCTGCTGCTGCTTGTACT
Source organism: Ecdyonurus torrentis (assembly GCA_949318235.1). NCBI lineage: Eukaryota > Metazoa > Arthropoda > Insecta > Ephemeroptera > Heptageniidae > Ecdyonurus > Ecdyonurus torrentis. The sequence goes on from OX439130.1 coordinate 10,047,018, forward strand.
GCAATGCTGCAACACCTTCAGCGACAATGCAAATGTGTAGCATGGTGTCGAGTCGAGTGTGGGGGAGGTCCCTGTGACGTCATGACTCGCCTGGGAATCGAGTTCGCTCCGTGTTCTCAAGCTATATAAGCTACTTCTCGGACAGAAAAGAGAGAAAGAAAGAAAGAGGAGCGGCCAACCGACCGCTTGCCTGCCTGCCTGCATGCTTGTCTGTCTGCTCCGTTTGTGGTTTAGCACTAAAACACGACATCCCCTCGTCCCGTGTCCAGTCAACAGTCTTGAGAGTATTAGGAAGATTAGATTATGTAATAAAATAAACCTCAGACATGTTTAGGGAATAAATTTTAATATACTCATGTTATTTAATTATACATATTTACGGTATTCCCTTATTTCTTTGCTTTCATGATGACAACACAACTATAATGGAGATGTATGAGAGAGAGGAATGCAAAATATATTTTACTAAATATTTAGTTTTAACATTAAAAATGAATAGCTAAAATTATTAGTTACAGCTAAATTATTTTGCGATATGTATTTAGAGAAAAATTGGTGCGATAGATTATCTTTAATGAAGAAGAGAAGTTTATTTGCGATAATGGGTACAAACGAGATTGCGGGTGATGCGGTACGAACGACATTTGAGACACGTGCGACTTGCTGCACCTCTCTCTCTCTCTCTCTATTTCCCGCCACTACGCCACCAGCCAAGCCTTCTCCTCCCTCAACATGGCGGTGGTAGAGCAGCTCTGGAGAGCAAGCAACTTGCCTTCATGCCTTGCCGCAATACCAGGGCAGGTGAGCGGGAACACCACCATTTATTATCTCCTCCTTTCGTTCACAGATTTGCACAAAAAAAAAAATTTAAAAAAGAAGGCGAACAAGAAAATTTAGTTATAATCAAGTAAATAGAATTATTATTATTATGATTATTAATTATGCTTTGATTTGATAACTGAGATAAAAGAATAAAGTTTTTATTACTGCAATTATACTAGATTTCAGATATTTATAATACAGCATTATTAATTTTTTAATCATGCGTTTAAATAAAAAATATTATAAATTCTGAATAGCAAAAATTTGTTTTTTCCATCAAACAATAGCAGTTCATAGTTCGTTGATTTGATGAATTTCTTTGAAATATACAACGAAAAGAAATAAAAATTTTATGGAGTTTTACGATGTTTTCTCTCTCCGCTCCCCTCTTTTTTTTTTTTTTTTTTTTTTATTTCCTGTCCCTTCGCGCGCTTTGCTTGCTTTTTTTTTTCCCTGTTTCTGATAAAAACGGACCCGCAATAACTGTTTTTCTCCCCCTCCCCTTCTCAGCCAAACAACCACCTCCTCCAACAATATAATATATATATATATATATATATATATTATATTGCTGCTTGTTGTAGTGTGGTAGTTGCACCCTCGGGGGGTCACTTGGCCACTGGGGTGGCTTAGTTGTGAGCTAGCACCTCACAGAACTCACCAAAACCTGCATCTATATCGTCATTTTCAATCTGGATTTTACCGCCCTCGCATTCTCTTGCTCTCTCTCTCTCACACACACACACACACACACACACACACACACTGTTTACAGGTACCGCAGGTAGCCAAGCCAACTTCCTAAGCTATATGGAATCATTCGCCGTTCTTTTTGAGTGTATGCGTCTTTCATTTTATTCGGCTTACTGTCACACCGCTATACGTTGGGATGCACAAGTAAGAGTTCTTACTATGCTACTTCTGAGAAAAAACATCTTCCAAAGGAGAAGAAGAAAAAAAAAAGTTTAAAAATAACTACATACCTGCTCTTTCTAGCAAACAAACGCTAATAGAAGGAAAAAAAGTATAGCTTTTTCAAAATATAACGTTTATTTTATTTTGTTTCTGTAAGAAAAATTATTCATGATTATTATGCTTCACTCCTAGATGGAAAAATAAATAAATAGCGTGATTTATGCTGCATTGAATAACTCCTATATTGTAGAGCACAAATATTGCTATTTAGTAATAACATAATTATGATGATATGATCATCTTAAGGCGGGAAATCAGCTAATGCGGGATTTGACTAAAAAATAAAAGCGAGAAAAATCTGGAATTTTGCACAGTGATACATTAGGATACGGTATCTATAAAAATGTAAAAATAAAAAAATGGGGGTTGACCATGTTATATTTTAAATTAAGATTTTAATTATTATTATTATTATTATTATTATTTTAGTCCCATAAGAGCCTATGTTAATAATTATTATCTTGATAGTTATTTTCTCACTTATCTAATGGTCACGGGTTAAGTAGCGAAGTTATATTTTTAGATTTTGAGATGCAAACCTTAACTACAAACTACAATGCTATATAGTATAATCACTTGGCAATATAGTATAGTCACTTGGCAATATAGCAGAAATTATAATATTAATATGCATAAATGTTGCTATATAATTATTTATTGTTATCCGTGTACTTTCTAAACTTTAAAAAAAATAATAATAATTTTAAATCAAATAATCTCCAGACGTGGATTTTTTTTTTTTTTTTTTTTTTTTTTTTTTATCAACGTAAGATTTGTACTTGATACATTTACAAGAGTCGAAGTATAACAACTTTTATTACACTAGAAATGCATGCACATATCTTATTCTTATTTTTATAATATTATATAAAAAGCTTTATATGAACAATGTAATAGTTTTATGGTTTGAGTTATTACTACGTCAGTTATTTTATGACAAAAGTCCCTCTCTCCCTCTCTCTCGTTTACTTTGACACAAGCTCTGGAGTCCTATCCCATACTATAAATTTTATTTCATTTCATATACTTCTACTTGTATCAAGGGATTAACTTATTTGTGCATTCAAAATACAATAATGAATAAATAAATAAAAACAAAGAAATGTAAATTTACAATGGTTGTTATCGGCGAGACAATCTTAGAGTACTTTTTTTTTTTTTTTTTTTTTTTTTTTTTGAAAATCCAAATCCTTTATCCCAACCCTATTATCAATTATAGAACACCAAGCAAAAATCCTAAATTTGACGCTAAATTAATTAAAACTTTAAATTGATGGTGGCGATAAAATCCCGCATCCAAAATTAAGACCTAATTTTAAAAAAATTAAGTTTCGGACAACCAACCAAAACACCGAGGAGGATGGAAATATTTTAATTAGGGATAATAGACACACTTTCACGTGTTTTAAGCTAATTTTAATGAATTTTTAATTACCGATAGCCTCCATTTAGTATATTATACAGGTACTATCAGAGGGAATGATTTTTTTTTAAATGTATTGGATCTTAAATCTAATTTGGGCCGTAAACTGCCCTCTACTTAAACCAAAGAATTGCGTTTTTTTTTTTTTATATATAATATTAATAATTAATATAATTATTATTTCAATTGTTGTGACAATCAAAATTACAACTAACCACGGTTTAACTAGTTAGTTAGAGGGCTACTTAAGAGAATTATTAAAAAAAAAGGATCCAATAAAAAAAAAAACACATATAGCAGAACGTTGTGTCTGCAGTATTTTTACTTAAAATTTTTGAAATAGATCCATGATGCTAAAAATAAAATTTTCCTTTTAAAGGTCAGGGTCATTACTCAAAGAAATTGAGATTATTAAATTTACGTATTAGTCAATAATTATAAATGTGAACATTGGACGCTGAAGCATGTGATGGTAGCAGGGATGTTATCACAACATTCCTATACATATGTGCGCACTTGACAACACACTCGCACGTCAATGTTATATTACACCATAGTTTGTACTTATGAAGCAAGAAAAGTCAGGCAGTCAGGCCACTCACTCTTTGACTTGAAAAACACTTCTTATTATGATGATGGCCAAAGCTGCGGAATGTGGTGGAGTGATGACTAACTGACTCGTCATTTGAATTAACGGACATTGGAATACCAAACAGACACGAGTCACTACTCCACTCACTCACCGCTTGCTTTTACCATGACCTTCTTTTTGTTGCTATACTCAATATAAATATATACAATGACAATAAAACAAAAAAATTATATAATTATCAAGACGGAAATAAAAAAATACGTGAACCACACCACGTACGCAAGCAAGCAAAAAGAAGAAGACAAAAAAATCTACCTCCCAAGTTTTAGAGACCACTTCTATTAAAGACACTTTTTTTGTTGTGCAAAATGCTACTTCAACCGTCTCAATTTAAACCAGTGTTAATTTACCAAATTAGAACGAAAGTTAACAAACCACATATAAATATGAAAAGTTACGTAATTCGAAATTTAATTTTTTTTTAACATTTAAAATTAATATTTTGAAATAGGGTATTATGCGCATGATGTTATACTGGATCAAGATATAATAAAATTGCTCAGCACAGGACAAAAAGTGGTTATTGGCTATTTTCTTTGGGAAAATTAGTTAATTTTATGCTTGCTTGAAAACCTAATTCAAACTGTTAACAGAATCAATGCTCCCAAAAATATTGCCAAATATTTTTAAATTTTGCAAAAACTAGTCATTTTTCTATACCGGCCCATATGTTATTTAATGCTAACATATGGCGTCGACTTTTTATATGAATGCAGCCACTATAGTATTTGAATGGAAATAATAAGAAATTAACTCATCGATTTCTTTCGATTAATGTGTTTAATTGGGCTAAAACATAACTTTGTCAAATTAGTGCAAAATGTCCCTTCAAAAGAAAAAGGGGCTATATGAAGCCGACTCATTACTTTTTCGTAAACTACAAACACAAAATGAAAAGTCAATCAACAAAAGGATTATAATTTAGTCAAATAAAATATAATATAATAAGTCACCCCTAATGTTAAAAGAGAATTTTGATAATCATATAATTCCCTTGCCAATTTTATTTCTTTACCATGAAAAGAAAAAATTTCATCTCAATACAGTACAGAATATTTATATTATATAAAAATTTTACTTTGAAAAGAAGTCTTGTTACAAAATATAAAAGGATTGTACGACCCCTAAGGCATTGTCGTATAACATAATAAAATCAAAGGACGTATATATTTAAATTTCAAAACTTATATGTAAAAGATTATGTATATAGAATGGGTAATAAGATTCAATTGAAATAAATTTGGAAAAAAAAAGAGGGAATATTGCAAACGTATTTAAAGAACTGTGCCCAATGAAGTATTATAAATTTGTTTTCTGCTTTTTTTTTTTTTTTTTTTTTTTTTTTTTTTTTTCGTGCTGTTTTACCCTCCTAAATTTGACTCAAACTTGAGTACTCTACATGACAAGAGAGAGTGTGTACAACTTCAAGTGTGTACAACCGAAATTCTTCAAAGAAAGAAATAGAAATATTTACGAATTCCTAATTTATTCTTCTAGTCATGCAGTATCCTTGTCAGCACCCTTATTTTAAGACCTATGGCATTTGGTACATTTTTTTTTTATTATTATTATTATAATGACAAAACGTATATTGTCTCCTAAAAGCTTGACAAATTTTTACCATCCCCACATATAGCAATCGACACAAACATACAGCTATTTTCAAACTATATAATACAAAAGCGGTAAATTCTTTTGAAGGAGAGAAAAAAAAAGTGTGCATTTTCAAACAGATAAATAAATTATTTTTAGACTTTTTCTTTAATGGAAGGGTAGTTTTGAACAATAAAAAGCTTTTGTAGAGGTAAATTCTTTTTTTTTTTTTTTTTTTTTTTTCTTTTTACCAATTTATAACCTTCAAAAACTTTTTGGATAACAATTATTTTTACCGTATCTTATTTGACATGAAAGTATCAAAATAAATTTATATTTTATACCATCCTCGTTGACGAGGAAAAAAAGTTTTAATTTAACAGGAACATGGTAATAAAAGTAAACTACGCGTGTCTTTCCCAGAAATGCTAAATAGTAAATCCTTTTAAAACAAAAATTGAACGCAATGTTTGTCCCACTTAAAAATAATAAATAAATTGAGTTCGTTGAAATAAACATTTTTCTATTATATAATAACTAACGCAAAAAGTTTTTGCCAAAATATAACATAACAATTAAAAATATAAATTCAATTGTTATGGCTAAATATCAACTAATTAAAAGCCATAAAAATCTATTGTCATAACAGATGAGATAATCTAAATATTGGGGAGTCGGCGTACATACTTTTTAGTTTGGAAAATTTACGCAATGATATGAAAGCTTCACGATTTCAGGCTTCCTGATTTTTCTCATCGTGCAGGATGAAATGGCAAATGGGAACATCATTTCAAGGGAGTAAGTAATCGGCTGATATCTTACAAACTGAACGGTCGCGAAATATAAAATTAACATGAAATAACGATTAAATGTTACTTAATACTTTAGTTCTGTCAAACACGTGCAAAACACCATCAAATATTTAAGTTATTGCACTTTAAAGTTAACATGTAAATGTGAAAAATCAAATTTTAATGCAGCCTTTTAAAGGCATAATGCACTTTTTTAAACATCTTTTAAAATACTAGGTTAATAATTTTCATACCTTATTATGGCTGAATTAGACATGAACGCGATGATTTTGTATTTATTTTCATTGATTTTCCATTTGACGGTTAAAATAAAACTTATCTGACGTCACACTGTACTGATGGGGCTGCGAAGTGGTAGGGTGTTTTAAATTTATCACGTGACCAAAGAACTTGACTGCTGCTTGACTGTGATTGGCTGATGAGATGGGCAGGGGGGAACGCCAGGAAAAAGTTTGGTACTTCCCTAAACTTTATACTTCCGAGTTTGCGCGCAAAGTGTTTTATAGTTTAGGGAAGTACCAAACTTTTTCCGGTGTTCCCCCCTGCCCATCTTATCAGCCAATCACAGTCAAGCAGCGGTCAAGTCCTTTGGTCACGTGATAAATTTAAAACACCCTACCACTTCGCAGCCCCATCAGTACAGTGTGACGTCAGATAAGTTTTATTTCAACCGTCAAATGGAAAATCAATGAAAATATATAAAAAATCAACGCGTTCATGTCTAATTCTGCCATAATAAGGTATGTAAATTATTAACCTAGTATTCTAAAGGATGTTTAAAAAAGTGCATTATGCCTTTAAGGTAGTAGTAGGGGACCTACATCGGCCATTAGACTCAAACTTTTCTCGTCAAAAAAATCTGAAATTTTGCACAATGATACTTCAGCTTGAGACAATTTTAAATTTATAAAAATTTTGAGGGGTCACCGAGCAAATTAGTTATACATGATTTTTTGAAATTTTGAGCCCATATGGCCTATAATGTTAATTTCAATAATTTTTTTCTTTTTTTCGGGACGGTCTTGAAATTGTTATCACGGCTAGGTGTAACCTTTAGCTACACAGTGACACCAAATTTAGACCCAAAACACTTCTAGTTTTTGAGACATAAGGTCGGTACCCTACTGCCTTAAATCAAATTAGAACCTTAAAACATTTTTTTTATAATTTTTTTTTTTTAATGAATTCAATTTTATTTAAAAATTATAGTAAGATTTGCTGGATATAAAAAACTTGGAAACAATCATTGTGAAATTAATAACGTTCCTGTTATGACTATTTCTGCAAAAAATGTGTCACCTTTTCGGCCTCTACGTTAAGGCAAAATGACCCAGTCCTTTAATAGGTAGTGTAGTTCCGGTAATCGAGGGCTTCATTCTTTTAAAAGTTTCAAGTTTAAGATGATATCAAAGATTTCAAATGACACTTTATGGAGGGGCAACTGAAGAATTCTGGAGATAAAAACCTACATCCCGTATAAATAAACCAAATATGTTTTGAAATTTGTATCGTGAAACATATAAGGAGTATAGGAAAAATAATAATAATGAACAAGATTGATCGGTCATAGTAATTGAACAACTTGTGTGTATGACACCATATAAGACTATAATAAGAAAGCAAAGCCCGTGCGATCTGACTGATTGATATTTCCATCACGCTTGCCAAGTATTGAGTTGAATGTCCTGCAAGGTCATAAGAGAGGAGTTCGAGGACGGTTGCTATGCTGGCAAGAGATATATTATATAGCAAAAATATATAATAATCTTAAGTGCACATAACATACGTACTTGATCGTAATATTGTTAAGGTATTTAATGTTCAACTTATTCTGCATTCCGTAGTCAGACGATATATAAGCCCGCCCAGAGTGTTTGTTGCGATGCCGCGGGCCGCCAAACCTTTTTTTTTTTTTTTTTTCCTTCTCTTTTTCCTCCTGTATAAACTGTGAACAAGACAGGTTTGTTTCTCAGACATTCTTCATTCTATACCACACCCTACCCTATATGGCAAGCCAAAAAAAAAGCTACTAAATACTCTCTGTACTTGTCACAAATATATACATCCAATAATTTAAAACAAACTGTGACGTGCATTACAAAAAAAAAAAAAAAAAAAAAATTAATTGCTTTTATAAAGAAAAATTGTACAGTATTGAAACAAAAAACACTTCTACATAAGGTATTATATATACACAAATATTGTATTTGTTTACTTCATTAACATGCAAACATCGTTCTCTATACAATGGAATTCCAGACCTCTAAATAGATTTAAATTTTTTGGACGTTCTCGTAGTTAATCGTTGTATTAGCGCCCTCGTATCAATTGCACTCCGACAGGTGCCGGGATACACACACCAGAGCACCTGATGAAGTACAATGAACATGGGGCACTTCAATTAAATAATCCATGTGATGTTCATAAAAAAGATGATGCATGATGAGAGCTGCTCGTACCGGTAGGTCCGCGCGCTACTTCAGGTACCTGACTAGTTATCCCACAGTCACTAGCACCTGGCGCAGCACGCGAGACCCACCGGTAAAAAAAATTATCTTATGCAGCAGCGCCAGGCGCCATTCTATATACATTTACAGGTGTTACTGAGGCTCCTCAGGGTGTTAAAAAAAAAAATGTTGGTTCCATCACGTGGTGCGTTTTTGGTGCTCACACTAATAACTACTACGTCACTTCATGAGGCCATCGCTCAAGAATGTCAAGTTAGGAGAAAAGAAAAAAAAAACATCCGGAATATTTTTCATGACGTCACAAGTTGACTGATGTGAACTATGAAACTTTCAAATCTACACACACACACACACACAAACATTTCACCATATAATGAAAACAAAGAATTACACTCATCTAATTAGCATTACACATACCATAGAAATGTAGGACACATACAAAACTGGCTACACAAATTACATACCTAATAAATACAACTTCTTAAGTCGGTGATAAATAATAATAATACAAAATTATTGTAGAGCCCACAAAAAAATTTAATAATATCAGTAATTATTATTTTACAAAAAGAACAATAAATCAAAGTTTTCGATTTGTAAAGTAATTGTGTAATGTTATTTATAAAGACAGTTAAAATGAATCAAGGCAATCTGATTTTATATTACAAAATCTACATATAATTATATAATTGTACTTTTAAAGAAATCAATGTGCACAAAATTATTTCATTATTCAAACTTTAATGTTGACTCTTTAATAAAAATATATCTCCATTCATACAATTTGCCTTTTAAATAACAAGAAGAAATCCATATTTCATTACTTTGCAGATTTTCATTTAGACAGAGACGGAGTTTTTTTTTTTTTTTAAAGAGTATTCAAGAGGCAAACCAACACAGCTTGGAGTAAAATAAAAATGTATATATAAAAATGCTCACAAGAGTATTACTCTCTTTTTTACTACCAAGCTAGTAACAATTAAAAAACTTTTTCAACAATGAGGAGGAGTATACGCTACTGTGCTCTCTCTCTCTCTCTCTGTCTGCATCTCATTCAAACTCGTGGCACAGTGAAGCAAGCAAATATCTCATCTGCGAAATGGAGCACAGCACAGAGAGCGAGCACGAGCACCGACACACAAAGTACTCGAGGCGTAGGCGCCGGCTTTTGCTCACTCGCTCCGCACTAACTGATCGATCCGGCCGCCACCCACCCACACTCATGCACTCGCCACGTGTACCAGCTTGCGACATCAATAATTGCCACCACACCATCATTTCGGAGACATCCACATATTTTTTCCATTTTTAGCAAAAAGTTACATTGTATTAACATATTGACGACCTCCCATGGAATAAAAATTAATTAGTGATTTTCAACGTAGGTGTCAAAAAGGTTTTTTTGAGCAATTTTTCCAGCAAAAGCTCCCTAAAACAGCAATGATGCTCTATCTCCTTACAATAAGTTTAAAACTCGCGCAGGCAGTGGGCGATACAAGCAAACGAGTGAATGCCGTCACATCCGCCTACAAAGTCCCAGATAAAAAAGAAAACGTGAAGCCTCACTGCGATTTTTTTAGCAATGCCTACCCGTTTTACATGCCTTTGAAGGTAATACTGAGAGCACCTACCTATAGCAAGTAAGGTTGAGTATGAAGCTCGCTAGCCAAGCAAACCAAACGCTGCCAATGACCTTGCCGCCTCCACTAAGCTGCCGCGACCCTATCACGCGGGCGGGAGGCCGCACGCCCAACACTCCTGGCATCCCATTCATTCCTCCATTCATTGGCCACGACCTACGCCCGAGTGAGGCAGCGACCCGCGAGTATGTGTTCTGCTGTTACTGGAGTCAACTAGCTAGCTCAGCAAACCAAGCAAACAGGAAACGAGTCAACGCTGCTATCACACCATTGCTGCCCATGTTTAGACAAACCGATATCTCGCTCTTTCTCTCCGCGTGCTCATGACGCCATACCGCGCCTTCCCTGTACCAAAAAATCACTCATTCAAGCCATACATATTGCTTTACTTGCGTCAAATTATTACAATCTCCTTCCCTGTGGAAAGTCCCAACACGGATGTAGTAATTCTCAGTCATAAGACTTAAAACCACTATCACAAACAGTAATTATATTACATAAAAATCAAACAATAAAACATAAGTACACTAAGATCAATTTAATTAACAAAAAAAGAACCAATTGAAGGTCCATTATGGACGGGAATAACTATTGACGTAAGAAGTAAATCGTACCAACCAATTGAGATAATTTGTTGTCATGTAATTTATACATTACAGCATGCAATCACGTGATTCCATTACATTACACCACCCTTGGCAATGTCAAGTTTCCACTCCTTCCCAGACTTTTGTTACTTACTTATTATTGGTGAAGAGGACCGTTCTGTACAGTAGCGCGGTGCACAAGCGACTTACCCGCTGGCCGCAAGCCGCAATGCTTCTTTCTCTCTCTCTCTCTCGTACTGAGTAAGCGAGCGCCCTCCTCTCTTTCTCTCCAAACCTCACTCTCTGTGGACTACCAGAAACAGTTATCAGTCAGCATGTTAGTCATTCCTGGAACTGACTAAAGGTCGACCAAAAAAAAATGCTTTTACAAAATTGCTTTGCAGCACAAAATTAAACATTACACATACACACCTCGTAAGAAAACATTACCCAACCAACCATCCCTACTTTTCATTTCAGAAAACAAGAAGAAGAAAAAACAAGGGAAAAAAATCTATAATTTTACCATGGAAATTTTGAATAAATATATTAATTTAGTTGCATTCATAACAGATTACGCTAGACTTACATTGAATACATTGGTGGTGCATATCGACCATACCAAAACGTATATTCAATTTTTATTCACTACCCTACTTTCCGCAATGTCCTAGAAGTATTTAAAATGTCTAATTACATAATCAAAATGTATTTAAAATGCATCATCAAAGACATATTTTATATTTCAACCATATCATATTATAAAATATAAAATAAAGTAGACATGTTTTAGCCTGTGGTTTTGTGTTTAATTAAATAATTATATAAAATGTACATAAGTGTAATATTAATGCAAAACATTACACTTATTACTTTACCACCTGCATGCTGTGAAATTGTTACTAATTGAAACCAGCGTCGTGTCACGTGTCAAATTAAAACATATTATTCATGTCAACAAAATTCACAACGCGAAAATAATAACTGCGAATACTTTCGTAGTTTTTTTTTTTTTTTTTAGAATATCATTTGCATACCAACGTCTATAAATTTATTATTATCCTAGGTCTTATATAATGGAAAACCCATCATGTTCACACATTAACATCAAAGATCTGTACTAATAAACCTCATACTTGAGTAAATCTCTCCTATTTAATGTTAATGTCACCGCAGGGTATTTACCAATACTGACCGCTAATTCATTAGAATTAAAGTGTAGGGTGCACAATTTGTAACACTCTATCCACGCTACAGAAGCAAGTAAATACAATCAAAAGTAAAAAAAAAAAAAAACTATATTTAATATTTTAACAAATGAAGCTTTTGGGTTTAGCAAGCGGGGAAAACTAAAGGTCCCCTAATTTAACATTACGCTTGTAAGGAAACACAGTTCTATTTTCACGATTTTTGAGAAAACTACTCCAACGATTCCAGAGATATTTAAATGAGAAATACTAGACATATTTTAAAGTTTTTTATGCTATAGATTCCCCCCCCCCCCCCCCCCCCGATATCGTCCATTAACAATACTAACGAAATATAGATTTACTTATTTAAAAGAATTGACAGACCCAATCATACTTATGCAAATGTTGCACCAAATAAAGCAATGTGTATTAAAAAACAAGCATTTACACATTTTTGCTACACACAGTAGATTTCTTGTTCACCAACAGACGTCCTTGAACTTAATAAACTAGTGGATCACGGTCGTGCAGAAAAGCCAGTACCAGCTCACAAAGTTGTTCGACAACTTAGTATTTCAATATATATTGCGTCTTAATTAACTTATTTATTTCTACCATTTTTTTAAATATTTCAAATCGTAACCATGCAATAAAAAAATAATTTTAATTACCTTTCTGCGTAAAACTTCCGACATTTTAAAAATTAATGGAGCTCATTCGCTGGTCGAAATTATATAACTTATTATATAAGACCCAAATACGGCATTTAGAACGCTGGGAACCACGTATCCATTTACCTTCTATTTCAATTACGCTTCAAGGGTTAATGTGACGTGATACAAAAAAGCCGGCTGCTGTGTATAGTTTTAATATACGCAGCTGCTATTGAAGAAAGAACAAGCGCAATTCTTGGTTGCGCCAGCCAGACAACTTTTTGTGCTTGTTGCTTACTGAAGGTTATTTGACGAAACCAATGATGGCGCGAGGTACCTCAGTGATTTTTGCTTGCTAGCTTCGCTGTACCAAGAGAACCATCCGCCCGCCTACTTCGTACAGACACCATTAACGAGGAGCAGAGAGGGGAAATGTGGAATGTCTGGTATTCACAATCCAACTTCCGGGCCTTCCCCTCCTACTCTCCGCTGTCTGAGAATTTGCAATGGACCATCAAGTGAATCAAATAATAATAATAATAAAATCTCCCCCTCCCACCTTTTTATAAGTCTAGTCCTGTCTATTGTTACGTCATCAACTCCAGGTCATTGAACTTAACAAATATAAGTAATTAGCAATGGGATGGGGGGAGATGGATAAAAAAATGAGACAACAATAAAAAAATAGTAAAAGGTATTGCAGAGTAATGGGGAATGCGACCACACGCTCAGGTGTGGGAGGGGAAAAAAAAGAAGTTTCTTCTTACTTAACTTGTAGGTCGTTTGTTGCTATGGCAACAGGTCCGGTCGGCAAAGCTAGATCAAAAGCATGGACAAGGCAGATCATTTGCTCTTCTTGCCAACAACACCTCTCTTCATTCTCTCTCTCTCTCTTTGCGACCTCGAGTGCTGCGACGATGAGTAGCCAGCGTATTTTTACGTGGACCACTGTGGAGGTGGGGTACGTTCTCAATACCCATCTTACTCGCATGACTCTTTCCCACGATCCTTTGCTATCTAACTACCGACCTTATTATTATTATTATTTAGCAACAAATTCCGATACCTTTTATGGACTGCAAAACTTATTTTTTATTTATATATTTTCGCCTATCTTAATTTATGATCTTTTTTAGTTTTTTTAATAGTCATAAAAAAGTGCTCGACGTAATCCACGTGGCACATTAACGCCTTATTTACATAGATAAAGATAACACATAACATTATAATAAATAACTCATTCACACATCACCGGCCACCCAACCAAAAATAGAGGGGAAAATATGAAGTTTTACGAGAATTATTTTGTTTGCGGTTCTAGGAGCCGGATATTACGGGGGTGTAAGAGTTTAATTTTGCGCTACGATTAAATTGAGCTCCTTGGCCTTTATCTTTTTTTTTTTTTTTTTTTTTTTTGTCCGCAGCGGCCGCTGCGTTGTCTGGGTCGGCATGCGTCCAAGGCTACCTTGCGAATGGTTGCTCTCGGGACAGTAAAAGAAACTTGCACTGAACAAGGCAGCAAGGCATTGCGAAGGTCGTTAAAGTCAGTCACTGGAGGTGAAGGTGCGCGCGTGAAAATGATTCACGTGTCTGTCTGTCTGTGTGCACCTGCAAACCCACCCACCTCATCATCTCTCTTAACATAGTAATTTAATTTAAAAATTAACAATTTCGCAAAAATTTATAAAAATCTAAGGTTGTGGGTGTGTGAAGGGAGGAATTCATGACTCTCCAACCAACAAAAAAAATATATATTTCTCGTTAGTAATTTAGCTGGCATAGCAACACAAGAGGATCTCATTCTCTCTCCCCTGTCATCATCGTCTTATCACGGTCCCCCCAAATGAAGGTTATTCACTGCTCCCCCGCAGTCAATTGCGTGCTATATCAAAAGTAAATATGGAACAGGGGGCGTGAGATTCTACAGCGATGCCACTCTTTATGATCATCTCTTATACCGACAGTCCTACCACAACACAAGAGCAACGTATTCCATCAAAAATATCTAATTTAATCACAAACATAATTTCACTCCATTTCCTTAGTTCATCCTCTTTTCCCCTTCCCGATCTCTCTTGACTCCCCCTCGTCCCTCTATTTTACCAGTCAATAGGGTTCTTGCATTCATACATAATTTTACATAAAAGTCAACGCCATATGTGAGCACTAAATAACATGGGACGGTATGGGAAAATGACACATTTTGCCAATTTAAAAATACTTAGCAAGATTTTGAAGTGCATTGATGCTAATAACCGGTCAAATTATGTTTTCAAGTATGCGATTAAAATAATTAATTTTCCAAAGAAAATAGCTAAGATCCACGTGTCAAATGTTGAGCAATTGCTCCAATACGACGCCGAGGCGTAGTCATGCACGAACACCCTATAGTATTGCTTTCTCGCTAAAATGATCGTTATTGTTCCTAAAAAATTTTTAAACAAGTAGGTATTGTGTGGATGTTTTAAAACAAGGCGACTCATCATGGGCAGGTGTGATTCGATGTCACACAGGACAAACCAGCTCTGACGTGAGCAAGAGAGAAAGAGTGAGTGACCTTCCTTCCCTTTGTCGCCAGCCCACCCATTCTTTGCAAGATATCCTTGAAATAGAGGCCGCCGCGGGGATGCAAGCAAGCAAAGCAGAAGCTTGAGGGGGTTTCACAAGGACCCCAAAGCGCAATACATATATAATATATAATACAAATACTACTATTCAGTCTAGTGGTCACTTTAAATGTATCATAAAACAAGATTAATAACGCCAACCGGATCTGTTACAGACAAGTACGTAAAGTCATTCATTAACGATTACTTTTGATATAAATTAAATACTTCTATATGAACATAAAATCAGATATAAAAAAAAAAAAAAAAAACTTACTACCGGTACTTGAAAATATTGACACACCTTATCTTTGGCTTTCAATGAATCATCCACTATTTCTTGACGTGTGCAAATTTGTCTCAATTACAATATAATCAACTAAACTCGCCCCGCTATGGTACCAGGCACCGCTAAAGGGGCGTGACTTTAACAGTGTCGTACTTGTTTGTTTTAATTTTGACCGTATCAATGTACTATGACAATACAAAATACGTCAATCAAATTGAAAATAATATGTTTTTTTATAAACATGTTCATAAGGTCATGACCGTTTGTGTATAAGTCACATGATTTGACGTTATAAGTATAACTCGCATGTATCGGCGCCAACCGCGATGTGCTAACTTTACTGACGCCTTCGTGTACTTTGCCCCGGATCTTATAATTTACAACAAAACTTAACTGTCAAGCATTCTGCAATGCAAGCAAATAAAAAAATTATTTAATGTAATATAATATAGAATACTTTTAATACCATTACGATTCTAATATCATTATTCGTTGGGAAATATTTCGTGTCCCATGTTTTACAATCAAAAATAGTTTCCGGAGTGAACTTGTGGTTTGTTGATTTCTCACATTCGCGCTTGTAATTTTTGTGAGTGGGTTATCCAGCTAAGATGCAGACGTTAAAACAAAACTTCTCCACGCATTAACTTTAAGCTAAATTACGTATCAAATATCGGAAGTTGCGGGTTATGCCAAAATATAATATGAAGATTAGCTTATTTGATAACTGCGTCTTGAAAGCTGCAGTGAAATATTATAATAAAGAACTACGCAGTATGTAGTAACACTTCCTTATTTAATATAAAAAGAGGTGACAAAAAATTGTTCATACACACACACACACAAAAAGCATGTATAGAAAACATGCGCGGCAGTTGTGCGTAATATTACACATGTATTGTAATTACTTTAATACTTGCATCACTCTTGTCAAAATATAATGAGTAATAAAATACAAATGAATGAGAAATTGTGCGACCTTTAAACAATTTATAATAATAGTAATTTACGATCAATGACCGACGGCGAAAATAGATAAAAACGTTAAAAATAGCACTTTTTATCAGTTAATATTATAATGTATTCTATTTTTAGAACATTTTTATGTTTACTTTAAGTGACAAAAAAAAAGAGAGAACTTAAGCGAACAACCCCATGATTATTTTTCCTAATTCCTAGAACATTTTACTTGGCCTTCGAACACTTTTATAGCAAACGTTGTTCATTTCGTTCGTAATCAAATAAAACCAGAAGCGTGCATATAAAAAAAAAAAAAAAAAAAGATCAGCCATGATTTTAAAATACACACGTTATGATTATCCTGTTATACGCCTGATTAAAAGTCAGGTATTAATGTAATCTACAGTGAAAGCTAGGCCAAATCTAGAGGGCATATTGCGCAAGACAGCGTGCTCATCTCATCACCCCTGGTGCCGTTTGCTAGCACGTGTCTCAACATGTTGAGGAAAGAAGAAGAAAAAACTGAAGGGGAGAGGGGCAGGTGCGAGAGACACAGAAAGAAGAAATATTAAAAAAAAAAAAATACGTCCTTCTCTTGTATGTGCGCTAGCACAAGATGCATCATGCTACCAAACTATATAGCCCACTTTACGAAAGTCTCGCACATGCAATGCAAGCCAAAGACACGTTCAGCTTGTCCCAAACTTGTTCACTTCCATATATATTATGAACCCCCTCTTCTCAATAATAATTTATATCTCGAAGGCATCTTTTTTGGCCCACAAGGTCAGGGAGACGCATTAGCAGCTGCAAATTTTTACGTTTTTGCCATCTATAGAAAGCCAATCACACAACCATCACCGCTATTGAAAAGGCTAATACTCTTCTTTATACTTTTACTCTAGATATTTACAAAGTTCCCCCAAAAATACAAAAAAAAAAAAAAAATTTAACAGAGCATCTGCCCTTAAAATAAAATTTATTGGTATAAATTTCTAAAGCAATTATAAAGTCCACGTGACAGTAGAAGAACAGAAAAATCGATTTGATTAATTGCTTTTACTACGTATGATATTGCAATATACGTCATAGGGAAAAATCTAGAAGGTCAGAAATGACGAATGTTTTGAATTTAAACGTCACTAAATAATTTGCGAGGCCATCTTGACTTGAAAAACGATTTCTGCAAGTTGCAAATTTTAAAGCAATGCAAGTTCTTTTTATATCATACAAAAAGTATGAACATTTTATATTTTGGAAATTAAAAATATTGTTACGTAACCGGAAGCAATAAAATCAATAACTTTTCTATAAGTCGTAATATAAGAATTACGTAATTAACAGGGATAATAACTTTAAATATAATTTGTAAATAAATTTGAATTAGTATGAACATTTCGTAAAAAAAAAACTATCAATTTGGAAAATATATGGCACCTGTATGTATGTGCATTTTAATACAAAATCTAGTTATTATGTCATACTTTCATTGACATAAAGCAATATGTATGAAACGTGTTTGAAATGAGATAAAATTATGTTGTATTTTGTCAACCGGCATACAATATTATCGACCGGAATGAACTGAAGAACAGAAGCAAAGCAATTTATGATGCCTGCAGCATTTCGTTATGGTATGCAATGCATGAATTTCCAAGAATACTAAAATATCTACAAACTGTTTAAAATAATTTAGGTAGAATGTATAAAATACATTTTAGTGCATTCTATCGTAAGTTACAAAACTAAAAGATGCAGATTGCAGATCATGGAAACATAAAACGTGTGCTACATTTTTTTTTCTTTTCTCTCATGCACCGCCTTTGAAGTAAAACTATCATCAAATAACTTCGTTTCAAACAAAAATCACAATTTATGAACCTATAATACAAACATAAAATTGTCGAAGGTAATGATATGTATCTTTTTTGAAATTCAATTCTGAGAAAACGCGTTAAAAAAATGTAGATTTAATATTCGAGGTAGAATTTTTATTTTTTATTATTATTTTATCAAGGTTCGAACATCAATTAGAATGATTCCCTTGTGTAGAACTTAATTGCATAAGCATTTTTTTTAATCAAAAGCAAAAATTGGCTCCTGTGCTGTTGCTAAGGGCGACCGCACTTTACACATCTTTCGAATTACATACTCAAAAAGGCAGAGGGGAAAAAAATAACTGCTACAAAGCAAACTACAGCTAGTAATTTTAAAAGCTTTTCAAATTCCAAGATTAAGAAAAAGGAGAAAAAAAATGAAGGAAGCAGTTGGTTAAAAAAAAAAAAGTTCTAACCCAATTTAAAACTTACCATTTGCCGCACGAGACATCGAGATAACCACAGATGGGAGAAAAAAAATAATACATCCATTTCCAGCTGTTACTAGGCGGATAAGTTTCCCATTTCTGGCTGCAATCGACCGCGATTTCACAAAGAAAATATATGTGTACCATGATATCACTAACTTAAAATACATTATATCGTGCGTATGTATGTATGATATAATCATAAGCACTTCCATAGAATGTTCTAGTCATAAACTGATAAGCATTTTGTATGATGAAACATTTACAGAACAAGTTGTAATACATAATTTCTTAAAATTAAAATCTTGTTTAAAAAACAATAAAATATTCCGAGACACTTCAGAAGTTTAAAAAAAAAAATTTAAAAGCTATAATATTATAAAGAATAAATCATAAGATTTATTAATACCAAAGATATAGTAATTTGCCGCATAGTTACTAAGTAAATGTCTATCGCGAGAGGTAAAATTCACCACACGTCTTAACACTGCTACTTCCACCGACTCACTGAAATGATTGCCGGCTGCCGGCTTTCACACAACTGCAACTACCACTACCACCACTTCAATGCGACGCGCTACCATCCAACAAACGTTGCCATCGACTCTCTGTTAACTCCCTCCCTTCCATCGTCTCGCCAACACTTCCCCTCTCCTCTCTCTCTCCTCGTCGCTGTCTACTGTCTGGGTCTTTCACCCGAGCCGAAAACGCGCAGAGTGGGGACACAGGGCCAACCCTCCTCCGGCGCGTTGAGGCCGGATAGGATAGGCAACAAGAAAAATACAGTACCAAAAACATCTTTACACAAAAATAAGAAGCTTCTTTTTTTCCTCCTCATAGTTTGAAATTCCGTAAAATATCATTAAATATAATAAAAATATATAGGCCTACGTTCATTTCGAACTGTTCGCATTCTAATAAAACAGACAATAATTTACATTTTTATGTGAAAAACAATAATTTCGACTTCAAAGCACTCCGCATAAAAAAAAATTAATTGTATTCTGATTACAAAATAGAATGAATGATTTAAATTTTTACAAAATTTTAAATTAAAATACTAATGCCCTACTTACACTTTATTTTTTAGTATAGGTTGATATTACAGTCTGTATAAAAATTGCACACAACGTAATCTCAAAAAGAGATAGTAAATTATCTATCATAATATAACGTCATGATTATAGTTGTTGTCATTCATTGATAATTTGTAAACAGTCGGGAGCAGTGAGATTCCCACGTCCGATCCGTGCTGAAGCTGAATGAATGAACATAGTTCGCAGGAAGCATGGGAAAGCGTTAGTTAGATATTATTTTATTTCCTATCCACTTATATAGGGACTAATAAACATTTTTGTCTTGTCTGCTTTTTTTTTTATTATTATCATTTTTGAAAACCATTATTATTAAATATTAAACAATTTACGATTTGAATTATTATTATTATTATTTTTTTTTTTTCGTTATTACATTCTTGGCAGGCTCGGACTGGCCATAAGAGCAAGTCCGCAATTGCGGACGTGGCCCCCCCTGTTTGGAGGCCCCTAAGGCCCAAAAAGGGACGTAACTAGGGTGTTACGCCCCTTTTGTGGCCCCTAAAGAGGGTGTTACACCCCTTTTGCGGACGAGGCCCCTTGATTGCCAGTCCAACCCTGATTCTTGGTGATCAAATTTGTTTTGCCATAAGAAAAACAATTTAATAACTAAATTTGCAACATTGAAAAATTGTATTGAATTGTATAATGCACTGATCTATATAATAATATAATGCCAATCGTGTCTTGTTAGTGACAACCTATCTTATTAGTTACGAGCGAAAGCAATGAAAGAAAGATTCCTAACCTTTTTTTTAACTGCATGACTGTACAGTATATTATGATAATTATGATACATTTATTTAGTTCTTTTTTTACCTGTTATAGTTACAAAGACAATTGCATCAGTACTATAACGTGACTCTGCTTGTTACTTTGATAACAATAAAAATTTGCCAATCATTATTATTGATATCTGTAAATAGGCTATAGATCAAGATTTTGAGATATTTTATATTAATTATCATTATTTAGTATTCAAAGCGTAAATTTAATTAAACCCAGTAACGACTGTTTTGGAAGAAAATGAGCAAGTATTGAACTTGTATTATAGTAATTTACACACTGCACCACCTTCAGTATCGTTATTTGCATTTTTATTTATAATATAATATTAGATATTAAATAATGTTAGTATAAAGTTAAAAGAAATACAATGTATGATACGTTTAAAAAGCTATGTTAATTTTGTTATTATTATTTATTTGCCAAAATCCAAGCAGCGTGCTATGAATACAGGGGAGAAAGACACAGAAAACACCACAAATCCTCTCCACACAGAAAACACAAAATTGCACGGACACAGACAGACAGAACAAGAAAGAAAGAAAGAGGTAATGTGTATGTATGTAACAGAGACGTGAGTAATGGATAAAATAAAGGTGTTGATGGAGTTAGCAATTTGAGCAAGCATTACATTGCAAAAATAAGGTGAGTTAATTAATTAATGGTAGGTGCAACAAAAATTCACACAACAACATGCATAAAGAATAAATTATGGTGCTTTCAAAGTGGGTGTAAATTATTTAAATATCAAGTTTTTTTGTTTTTTTTTTAAATATTATTTAATATAGCGATAATATATTTTACGATCTGTTGAAATTCAAACATGAAAATGTCCACATAGAGAACACAACTATGAAACTTTTTTTCCTGTTGTGATATATCCTATATATATTTTAACCGTGTCCCTAAGTCGTATATAAAAAAAACTACCACCTCAAAGGCACTTTGGCCTCGTTTTTTTCCCTCCTTTTTTTTTTTTTTTCCTTTTCTTTCTTTCTTGATCCTATTCTTTCTTTCACCTGCTTTAACCTCCCCATTACATCCCACCACCTTAAAACCTTTCATCTTCCCTTATTTCAAAACTTTCATACTGTTACCAAAGCATGCCTCCCTCTTTTGACAAAAGGTACACACACACACAAAGATCTTTCCATTCAAAGCTCCTCAATATATATAAAAAAAAAAGGTATGTCCCTTAATTTTTTTTTAAAGTAGCACTCGTAGTGAATATAACAGCACTAAAAATCCCATATAATATTGTGCTGTACTTGATCCGTCAATATACTGTATATCATACCTACTTTAAGAAAATCTCCCTCCTTTTTTATTATTACTGTTTTTTTTTTTTTTTTTTTTTTTTTAATACATGTAGTGGGTAACTGGTTATAAAATCTATAAAACGCACATTTTTTTCTTTCTTACATGCTATTTACATAAATATTTATGTTTAATTATAGTTATGATTAGGTAAAAGAAAACTAAGTAGTAGTTATTAAAAAAATAATGAACTCACCTCTTGAAAATATTTTAACTGAAGATGATGAAAATGTAAACAAAAATGTTGATTGATGTTTCAATTTTATTCTATACATAGTATAAATATGTATATGAATAAAAAAAATCAATCTTTTATTATTATACACCCGATGTTACTTCTCGTATGTTCAACTTGACACTGTACCGTTTCATAGATAGTCACTAACACTTTACCCGGACCATGCACAAAGTATTTTACTATGATCCATCCACTCCGATTCCCCTTTCGTCCCTTTGCCCCTCTTGCCCCTCTTAGGATTTAACCTGCTGAGTTGCGCGGGACGTATGTATGCGAGCAAGCAAGCGCCTCGGTACTAAATAAAATACTTTTTTTTTCCTGCTATACATGCCATGGCTTTGCTCGCTTGTTACTAACCTAACCTCCTATAGTACCCCACTATTTATATTATTTTACTCAAACACACTGTGTATACTCCAGTACATGTCTGTCAGGGGCGGATCCAGGGGGGGGGCGGTGGGGGCGACCGCCCCCCCCAAACGGCCCACGTGGGTGGAAAAAAATGAGCAAAAGTTGAAAAAAATTTAGTCGAAAAAAATTTTTTTTGCGCCTTCGGCGCAACTTTTATTGCTGGATAAGCGTTTGAATCCTGACTACAGTAAATACAGTATAACAAAAAATAATTTTTTTAACATCCCCTAGTTGTCATGTCATCAGGGTAATATATCAGAGATGTAGTTCTGTTAATAATTGGACATCCACGAAATATTTTGCTCGCGATAAGAACTAAAAAAAAAAAAAACTTTAATGTAAATTTTATAATTTTTATCTCAAAATATTTTTCCATCCAAATATAAGTTTTATGTTTTACAATATCGATAATAGTTTGAAAAATTGCAAAACAATTTTTAGTAAATTGGTGTATAAAAAAAAAAATAATAAAAAATAAATTAATAATAATAAAATAATACACAATATTAATAATTTATTTAAATTTTGCTTCTTTTTTTTCAAGTTTTTTTTTTTTTTTTTTTTTCAGTGAAATAACATTAATAATTTTACAAAGAGATGAAAATAGAAAATATTTCAGAAATCATTTGTCCAACTTTTACTTTTTTCTTTTTGCTTACATAAAAAAAAAAAAAAAAAAAAAAAAAAACTACCAAATCCAAAATTTTGCAATTCAAGAATATTTTTTCAAAGGCATACTAATTTTGCAATATTTTCCAAAAAGGGGCGTGGCCAAATAAAATTTTTCGCCTGCGCCGCGCTAACCCCCCCCCCCCCCGGTCCTACATTGTTAATTTTCTAGGAGATCGCCCCCCCCAAACACATTTCCTGGATCCGCCCCTGATGTCTGTCTAGTCTATATAGTCTTTAGCTTCATGCACTCATGGGGAGGTACAGAGAGGGTGGGTGTAGAGGGTGGGGTGGGGTGAGAAAATAAAAATTACTCTAGAATGCTATAGTACATTCAACTCAATGCAATGATAATTTTCTCTACTGCTTCTGCGTACTAGACAATTTCTGATGTTTCATGTATAAAATACTAGGACTGTACTGTACATTTTACTATTATACACTATAATGATTACAAACTACTGACTAGACACTCACAGAGTCAGACAGATTTCCCGCCCGTCTGTTGTCATGGCAACGTTATAATATTATACTTGAAGCAAAAAAAAAAAAAAAAAAAAAAAATGCAAAGTACTTCTATTTTCCAGACTGATATATGACTTGAATTTAGATATTATCCAATTTATTATTTATATCTACAGGTGGGTGACTCATCTATTTTTTTTAGAGTAATTTCCTATTATGAATGGTAATATTTAACACAAATTTATGATACATTAGTTCTTTTTTTTTTTTTGTTACTCACTCTTGACATGTGTACTCACAATATTTAAAAGTGGTGGGGTGAGAATTATTTACTTATTTTTATATTTTTTGACTCATAATTGTCAATTTTGGTATCTATGTTGGAAAATAAGATCTTCGTCTCTGCAGGGTGGTTGCACTCATAAAAGTCGACGTCATATGTAAGCACTAAATAACATGGACTGGTATGGGATAATTACACATTTTGCCTGTTTAAAAATACTTGTTAATATTTTTGAAAGTATTGGTGCCATGTTAACGAGGATAAAATATTTTTTCAAGTATGTGAGAAATTATAACAAAAAAATGAACTAATTTTCTAAACAAACTGGCCAAAAAAAAAAAACATGTTCTATGCAGAGCAATGTTATTCATTGCTCCAGTATGGCGTTAAAGAGCTTTCAGTATGACGCCGTGTGCAATATTTTTATGGATTGAAATTTAATTTATATTATTGAATAGTGTGGCTTATTTAAATCATATGAACAAAATTAAAAACATTAAAAAAAAATCTCCAAAACAAAAATGTTTTGCATAAAAGCTCTTTAAATTTTCATGTAATTTGCATCAAATTAAATTTTAAGAAACTTTCCACATATAGGGTAGAGAAAAGAGAAACACGATATCATGGTATTCCCGCAGTAATGATACACATTTTTTTTTTTAATCAACACAATGTTAGTATCAGATTTATGAGCTCTATCTACAGTAGTGGAGTTTCCGTTTCATAATACAACTCCAATCTATCATGGAACAGAAAGAGAGACAGAAATTTTATATAGAGGGGAAGAAAGGAGGAGAACATAAATTTTATACGCTGAGAAGAGGCCCATTGATGGGTATATGGTATATATATATGTATATAATATACAATTTCTTGATCTGATTTCTATAAACGTTAAGAAATTTGCAATAATATTAGCAAGAAACACACAAGAATTTAAAACGTACTTGTTTACTCCTTAAAATAGCAGTATATAATTTACTAAAAAACATATTATTAATACAAAATTATTAAT
Organism: Ecdyonurus torrentis; assembly: GCA_949318235.1. Classification (NCBI taxonomy): domain Eukaryota; kingdom Metazoa; phylum Arthropoda; class Insecta; order Ephemeroptera; family Heptageniidae; genus Ecdyonurus; species Ecdyonurus torrentis. The sequence goes on from OX439130.1 coordinate 10,072,271, forward strand.
TCTTTGCTAAAAAATGATCATTTCACTATAAATAAAATAATTATATAACACCTAGAGGGAGGTCACATTCTCCCTCCAATTTTTTTTTTCTCATCTTTTTCTTTTCATTCAATTTCTTATAGTTTGATGGGAGAATGACGCTAAAAAAAAAATCCCCTCTCCTCGATCTGTGTGAGATTGCAAGAGAGCGAGCTACACGTGCCGCGCCTAAAAGTTAGATACCATAGACCATGCAAAACAACTTCCCGTTCGTTGCTAACTGCTGATTTAACATGCTAACAGTAAAGTTCCCACCAAAATATTTTTATTATCTTTATACAATTTTATATTATGCAATCTTATATTGAAGTTCTTTAAAATTGAATTAAAAATAAAAGGAAAACAATTCGATCTCAAATTGGCTCATACCGCAACAGTCTTTCTATTCCGAATCTCCGAAAGAAAAATATTGAAGTACTTTAAATATATTATAATATATATATGGAGAGCAAGAGAGAGATAAAAAGAGGACCAATCTCATTCATTCAGGTTAATTTTAGTATAAGTACGCAACGCATATAGGCAAAATTAAAAATAATAACCGAAGTATACCAAATTTGGTGAAGTGTATATAAGAAATGTCCCATTCTTGTAAAAAAACGTTCATTTTTTATTTATTTTTTTAGAAAGGTATCTTCAACATCTTTGACTTGTCACTGCAGATTATAAAGCAGCTCGTCTATAAAATTATAAATCATTTGTATATACACATACACTATACATACTGTTATTTTATTTGAGAGAAATCTAACCGTATACCCATGATCGGAATGGGACACTTTTCAACCGTCACCAAAATTGGTATATAAGACCACTGCAACTGCAGTAAGCTATAGCATTTAACATAAGTATACTGCAGACTGCAGTATACTTATGTTAAATGCTATAGCTTAATTTTAAGTTTTAAATGGATAGTTTATTAGTGATCATGCATTTATGCCACTGATTGTAACAATAAATAAATAAGCATAAAATAAATATAAATAAATAATAAATTTAACGTTTGAGACAGAAAGATGTTCTTTTATAAAAAGATAAAATCTTATTTTAATATTTTATCTACAACCAATAATATGATAATGCATTTTATACAGTTATTTTATTATCATATATTATAACACGTGTGCATTTTAAATGATAATAATATAATATTAGACTATATGTCGATTCAATTAACACAATAGGGATAAAATTTGCAATTTAGCGAGATAACTTGTCCGAAGGTTCCTCTGCACCTGCGCTTATATGACTAGACATTGGCTGCAAAAGTTGGGAAATATTAAAAATGCAGCTGCTATTCATACAGCTGCTTATACTTTTGCACGGTGCAGTCATGCAAAATATCATACCTTGTGTACATAATATACATGCATACATAACGGAAGCTCAATATTACACGTATGAGTCGTAAGGAGGAAAAAATATAATATAACTTGTTTTTATCTTTGTTCTCCTTTTTTTTTTTTTTTTTTTTTAATGACGGTGTATTTTAAAAATTTCTATAATTAGCGATTTTTTTATGTATATTTTGCATATACTCCGGAGAGAGAGAGAGAGAGAGAGAGAGCGAGAACAGAAGGGTTGTATAAAGAGAGGGAGGTGTAGAATATGTTATTATTATTACTTTTTAAACGCAAAAGTATATTTTATAATAATAGTGGTACACACCCTTCTTCCTGACCTATGATATGATTACTGCAAATTTTAGAGGGGAATTATACATTTTTTTTAAGACATCTGCATGCTATATAGTGCGTGTATAAAAGTAGTTTTTATATATTTTATTTTTTTCCTCATATGTACAGACAGATTTCTTGGAATTCAAAAATGTATAATCAAATTTATGTAGAAACAATAGAGATGGTGTTCCTTGTTTTTTTGATATTAAAACCGTCATTATTTCAACGGTAGACTTTGTAATTTATTATTATCAAAAATCGACAGAATAATAATAAAAATAAATAACGTCTGAGTAATATAACTAAAAACATTATTACATTATTTATTTATTATCAATATTCTTATAGGGTGTGTGCGCATGACGTCATTCTGAATGCTTTTCGATGCTCATCTTGAGCAATGAATAACATTGCTCAGCATAGCACAAATGTAGTTTCTGGCTATTTGCTTTGGAAAATAAGCTCTTTTTTTTATATATTATATTGTTTTTCTTGAATACTTGTAAAACTAATTCAGCAAGTTAACTGCATCAATGCTCTCAAAAATATTGTGAAGTGTTTTTAAAGTGGCAAAATGAGTGATCTTCCTTACTGGCCCCATGTTATTTAGCGCTCACTTATGGCGTCGACTTTAACATGAATGAAACCACCCTATAGATAAATTTATAGAATAATTCAAAACGTTTGTATTATGTATATAGGATGGTTGCATAAAAAAGTCAATGCCGCATGTAAGCACCAAATACATCGGCCAGTATGGAAAAATGTAACATTTTGCCAGTTTGTAAATATTTAGAGCATATTGATGCTGTTAAAAGGTTGAATTTTTAGAAAAATATTAAAAATAACATAAAAAATAAATCCAATAGCCTAAAACCACGGTTGTCCTGTGCTGAGCAATGTTATTCATTGCTCCAGTATGGCATTGAGGCGCACTCACAGTATGACGTAAAGCGCATACACCTATATGTATTACAAAGAACATTTTATTTTATTTATTGTTAGTTTAAATATATAGTTATTATGAAATAAATTGTTTTAAAATTAACATTTTTTTACGCATTTGAATGAAATAACCACTATATATATTATGATTCATATATAAATAAATGTATATTTAAGTGAAATTATACCTGGAAAATAGAATCCAATTTTCCTTCTAAAAACAACATATAATGTTTCAAGAAATTACACATACGAACATCTTATAAAACCATGGCTTCCTTCATTACTTGTTAATTTCAAAGAAGGTTGTGAGGAAATCAGATATTTCATTTTTTTTTCTCTCTCTTTCTTTCTTGCAATTTGATATTGAACTCAAGTTCTGATATATGATATATACGTAATCCAGGAAAAGTAATAATAATGAAAGTAGATAGGCTTATTGTATGACTGTATATTATATATTACAATGCATATAACAAATCACTTTATAAAATAAATTTCTATGTTTTTCTCAAATCATTTTTGTTGATTTTTATCAAAAGGAAATAAAATTTCACTTTGTCAATCAAAAAACAACAACAAAATGCTTTTAAAGCCCTTGTAAACTTACGTTTTTATTATTTAGAATACTAGATTGATAATTACCATACCTTATTAGCCATGAATTAGACACCACCACGTTGATTTTGTATTTATTTTCATTTAGTTTCTTTTTGAAGGTTATTTCACGTATCTGACGTCACAATGTACCGCTGCCAATCACAGTCACCGCTCTGGTCACGTGATAAATTTAAGCCCCTCCCTCTAGTTCTTTACCCCTATCACGACCCCATCGGTACATTGTGACGTCAGATGCGTGAAATAACCGCTAAAAAAAATGAAAATAAATACAAAATCAACGTGATGGTGTCTAATTCATGGATAATAAGGTATGATAATTATCAATCTAGTATTCTAAATGATAAAAAAGTAAGTTGACAAAGACTTTAACAAAACGTATATTTTTGACAAAAAAAAATCCCCGCCCTTCCGTCTTTACCAAATCATTAATTTTGTTTCATCAATATATCATTATTCATTAATAATACAAATTTACGCTTATATTATTATAATTATTACGTTTTATTGTTATAAAAACATATAATATTAAGTAATATATACATAAATAAGGTTTCTGTTGGGGTTAGGTGTAAGATTGGGCCAGACAGATTGTCAGGCTTAAACCTCGCCCTTTCAAACATTTGTATTTTTTTCTTTGCATTTTTTGGAACAAAGACGATTATTTATTTATTTATACATGCATGATGCATGTATATTACTGCAGCACAAAAGCAACAAAATGCAAGCGCATGAATATGTACGCGGAAGTAAATTACTCTTTAAAACATTGATGACTTAAAAATTATATACAGTAAAAATTCTTTAGATATATATACAAAAGAAGGTATAAGGTGACAGAATATAAGGCATCTTCCGCTGACGTATATAAAACATGGAAGCTCCAAAGATGGTATCTAAACAAAATGATGATGATAATAATAATAATAATGAATAGTAAGTAGTACCACGGCCTTGCTTATATTATTATGTTATGTACTCCACCCATTCATTCATTCGTTCATTGTCAGTCAGTACGTACTGTACATGCAACCATCCGCACGTCCTCTTGTTCTTCCTTTACATTATAGCGAGTGAGCACCATAGAGGTCATCAGGTCACTCGCTTCAATCAGATTTACACGCACTCTTATAGTGTAATAAAGTGTCGATGACAGTGTATATAGCAAGGACATCACTATATGCGAGAACAAAAAATCAAACAAAACAATGTTAATTGACCTAATTAATAGCTTATATAATTTTATATGAAAGGAATAGACCATGAGAGAAAAACATAAGCATTTTTATCACAAAACACTTGATGGGATTTACATAAATAACATTAGTTTGTCTCAAAACCCAATAGTAGCCCCGTAGCAGTGATCAGAAATTTCGATTTATGCAACCCGCACAACAATTTCATACTAATTTTTGCATGTTTCTGACGGCATCAACACGAATTTTCACGCAAATTGCATACTTTACAGTTTTTTCACGCTCTCTCGTGAGGCTACATTAACATTCTGGTAAAAAATATCATCAGTTTTGAAGATCCCATTTCGTGTTTATTCATTAAAAAGCGCATGTTGTTTTATGTGGTCTATGGCTTTAAAAGGTGTATAATATAATATACATATTTAATATGATAACACAATAGAGATTGCGTTTATTCTTCATAAATAAAATGAAGTTTATTATTATTTTTATTTATATATATATATATATATTTTCATTTCTGCGTTTTAAAAAGTCTAAATAAGTATTTTCATAATTCTCTCTCTCTCTCTTTCTCTCTCTCTCTCTCTCTCTCATCTTCATTTTAAGTATAGTGGTGTGACATTTTTTTCCCTTGTATATTAAACTTCTTTTGTATCTTTTTAGTGTAAACAGAGCAAAATTCTGTCTTTTTTTTTTATTATTATTCACACTTCATATAAAAAATTATCTTTAGAGCTTTTGGTGTTGTTGAAAGACGGGTGTGAGAGGAATAAATAAATACCAAAAAAACAAGGGTCCTGAGTAGATGCCGGCTCAATTTCTCTGAGGTATTCTTTTTTATAACAATTTTTTTCTTTGTATCATAAAAGATCGCGTTCTATTTTTCTTTTTTTCCTTTCCTGCGTGTTTATTTTTATTTACACCAAGGTTGCTATATATCTACAGTAATTTTGAATTCATTTTTTTTAATACAATTGTTATTTGTTAGTGAAAATATAATTTGTTTTAATATACGTCAAGTGTGATGAGGTTATAAATTTTAAATAAATATATTTGTTACTTATTGGCGGACAGCGCCTGAATGTTATTATGTGTATATATTATGTTTTGCAAAACAATATTGTGCAGTTATAAAATGTTTACTCTTTCAAACATGGGTCATCCATCAAGAAGAGAGAGAGAGAGAGAGAGAGAGAGAGAGAGAGAGAGAGAGAGAGAGAGAGAGAGAGAGAGAGAGAGAGAGAGAGAGACGTAAATTTAAAGTATACGTTGTGCAGCAGGAAAACGACTTCTCTTTTCTGCAGGGGCACTGCGCCATTTTAAGAAGAAAAAAAAATGCACTGCATGAATCATACATTTCTTTTCAATAAGTTTCTGATCGCGTTGATGAGATAGATGTGAGAATTGAAATCTTATTATTTAACTTATAAATGCATGATATATCCATAAATTGCAATCATCACATAATAGTCAATACAACTTATTACTGTATTGCACGCGCCACATTGTTATAATATACAATAATGTATTAGGCAATAGGCTGTGTACGCATGACGTCATTCTGAATGCTTTTCGATGCTCTTCTTGAGCAATGAATAACATTGATCAGTATAGGACAAACGTAGTTTTTGGCTATTTTCTTTGGAAAATTAGCACTTTTTTTGTCATTCTTGTTTTTCTTGCATACTTTGAAACACTAATTTAACCTGTTAACTGCATCATCAATGCTTTCAAAAATATTGCGACGTATTTTTAAACTGGCTAAATTAGTCATTTTTCTATATACTGGCCCATGTTATTTAGCGCTCACTTATATAGCGTCGACTTTAACATGAATGAAACCATCGTATAGGTTTATCAGTTCACGTTATCATGCACTGTCATAATATGCCGAAGTCAAGTAATATTAATTAATTCTGAACCAGTACACCACAGCACACTTTTGAAGGGGATAAAATCGTCATCGTATTTTGTACTTGTGTAAAAATTGTATTCAACAAGTAGCCATTTGAAACATGAGACGAAAAGTGGAAAAATAATATATAGAAAATACAAAATTATGATTTATGTTATTATACTGTAGGAATAAAAATATATCTATAAAACCTGTCACGTTAACTTCATTGATTATTACGTATAATTTTGGTGCTTATCTGTCACGGAAAATTATTTGAGAAAAATGGTTGGATTCGATTGTATAAGAATCTCTGATCTTGTTTTGGCTATATAGAGTGAAGACATTTAAATCGTTATATATAGGTGTTAAACGTTTTCGACGTAGAACGTGACCGACTTCGACTGGAAATCGCTAAGAAAAACTATATTTTTGCAATAATTTTCTGTACATTATTTATTTCCAACAAAACAAACACTATTATAGTTTTCAAATAAAATGAGTAATTTAAAAAAAAAATTGTTCCGAAAAAAGTTTTAATAATATTTTTAATTTTAAAAAAGTTTGTAATTTGTCTAAAATTTGCCACTAAAATTTGAATTGCCACATTTAAATGCTATCTAAACTTAAGGCGGGAAATCAGCTACTTCTGGATTTGACTAAAAAGTTGTAAAGAAGGAAAAATCTGAAATTTTGCATGGTAATACATTAGGTCAAGGCAACTTCAAAAATGTAAAAATTTTGGGGGGTCATCATGCTAGATTTTGAATTATGATTTTTTGAAGTTTTAGTCACATAAGAGGCCATGTTAATTTTAGTAAACTTTAAAAAAAAAATCTCTCTTATCTGATGGTCACGGGTACTGAAATTTTTATCATGGGTAGCTGTTATCATTAAGTTTGAGGTTACATCAACAAATTAGGAAGTTTTCTTTTTAGATTTTGAGATACAAGACAACTAAAGACAACACTTAAATGTTTGATCGTGAATTCACATGTTTGACATTTAACTAAACTTTAAAGTACCATTTCTATACTTTATTTTATATAATTCGCAACCGTCTATAGTTTGCGAGATATCAATCGGTAACCTACCCCCTTAAGTTTTAATACTGCATCAACTTTAAGGTAAAAATATTAATATACAGTTATTATACAGTTCATTACAGTCACTTCCTTACGTGCAATAAGATATGAATTGTAAATTAAGTAAATATATATATTTTTTTATTAAAATTATTAGGGTGAAGTGATTAGTAAAACTGGGGATATCCATTGTTGAGGTATACTGCCTGCTGTGAAGAATAGGAGGGGCTGAAAATATAACATGCCACAGCATGTCTGATATAAAGTGTGACTGACAGACAACCAAACGCCTCATTCTATATTATACATATTTATGTATAAAGTGTGCAAGGCCCAACCCTATATATCTGATCCCCTACTGGGACAATAAACCTCTAATTATCATTTTATATTAACTTATATATGTGCATATTATAGAAGAAAAATATATATACATTACATATAAAACAGCTCATTAAACTTTTCATATATAAGTAATAAATTTTTTTTTAATCAATTTGTATATCTGTTATTAATATTATATATTTTTTAATGAGAGTTGTTTATTTTATATAAATTGTAAAAATTATATAAA
>OX439130.1:10082803-10224648 GCA_949318235.1 Ecdyonurus torrentis
ACTGCCGCCGTTACTGCTGCCTATATTGACGTTTTATCTACCCAAAAAGTTAGCAAACGAAATGTGACCAATCTGAGAAATCCACACAAAATTTTAATAAGTGATGAGATAAGAAACACTGCTAGTGACAAAAGTGTAAAGGAGGAGTGTAATAACATACAGTACAAATGCAAATGCGATATCGAAACACCAGGCATTTGTCATTACTAATGAGCTCATTAGTAAATATCCACGACCTTTATCATATTCAGAGGTCATTAACCCTTTTACATTTTTAAATCTGTGTAGCAAGAAATATAATATATTATATATTATATAACAAAAAAAATCTGCAATTGGTAGTTCAAATCACGGAAACATTGTGAAAATATATTGTAATGTAGTTGTTCGGCGTTTCACCGCATCACGCACACAGTGTGTGACGTCACTGGAGAACGATCAGGTGACATATGATCGAGCAAGGACACACGTGGGCCGCGTGAGTGATTCAAAAACAGTAGGAAAATATTATATACCTGAACTACAACGATATAATATGCGGAAATATGTGGCACTCTGATTTTGTAGCAATTCATTATTATGACTCATAATTTTTTTTGAAAAATACAAAATAAATTTATAATAAAATCGATATTTTATAAGATCCAAACATATACGTCAAAATTATTTTGATAGACACATAGATACGACGATTTTGTAAGGATAGAAAAGTAAAAAGCCCAATGACAGCATGTAAAATCCATTAATAATACTATCTCGTCGCCTTTCATTGCAATGAATCATATCTCTCTCACCTTCCTCGCATCATACATCATAGGAAAGTTTCTTTGGTTATATCAGTAAGTCTCTTGGTCCCTGGTGTGGTGGTGTGTTACTGCAGTATAGGCAACACGCACAACACAACCCTGCCCATCTGCCCCACCCTCTTTTTACACACACACACACACACACACAACACACCATACTGGAGAAGAAGAGCTACGGCAACAGCAGATGGAACACAAGAGAATATAAGGGGAGGCCCACCACGATTTTCAACGGCATTTACTCTCTTCTCCTCGTTACTTCGTCTTCGTTTGAGCTTCCGGTCGATCCTTTGCCACGTGTACACATATTATATTATTATAGACTGTAATGTTGCTATGTATATGTTCTTTTCCCACCCCATATAACTATAAACCTCTTCTACATATATGTTTACACAATAGAAACAATATAAATTTTCTTTCTGTAGTTTAATTCTCATACGACATTAAAAAATGTATACGCATATTACGCATGATACGATACCATAAAGAATAATCATTTATTTATATAACATGAATGAATGAATGAATGAATGAATGAATGAATGAATGAATGAATGAATGAATGAATGAATGAATGAATGAATGAATGAATGAATGAATGAATGAATGAATGAATGAATGAATGAATGAATGAATGAATGAATGAATGAATGAATGAATGAATGAATGAATGAATGAATGAATGAATGAATGAATGAATGAATGAATGAATGAATGAATGAATGAACACTGAAAATTTCTACTATGTCATTGTAAAGTTAGTTAAATTTATATATAAACTTAGATTATGACTTATGACTTTTTATAATACCTGTAATAATATTATTATATTTATATATTGCATGGGAGGTTTATATTATAACATCATTGAATTAACCGGATAGAAAAATGATTCACCTTTCTTGGAACAAAATATGAAATATATATGAAATCATTATAAATTAATGAAGGTATGATTGTTTTCGTGACTCACATCACTCACATGGCACAGAGCATGATGAAGCGAGAAATGTTTATACTTTTGTACTTTGAATATAAATGTAGTTCAATTTCCCATGCTTAATATTCATAATTTTATATGATTCAATGATTCATTATAATAACAATAAGAATTTCGAACGTCGCATATTTTGCAGATGTTCTGTATATAGATCTGTACAGCGACAGTATACTCATTCCAGTCAAGGGTAGTATATAGTTTTACATATATACTGTACAGTACAGTATACAGTACAGTATATATACAGTATACAGTATACAGTACTGTATACAGTACAGTATACAGTACAGTACAGTATATAGTAAATCAGTATACAGTATAGAGTATAATATACATTACATTATATAAAAGTATAATCCTATATAAAAACAAGGTTTATATCCAACATTTCAACAAGGAATATCAATATTGTAATTTTATTACATGTAATGTATAAGTAAGTGTACACACCCAATAAATAATAATAAAAAAATATAAAAGAAAATAAAAAATCTAAGCACGCATAGATATAAAAGTTTTTTTAGAAATGAAATTTTCTACATATAGCACGATTACAAACGCAATAAAAATATCGTATAAAATACTGTAACGAAAAAAAAAAAAAAAAAAAAAGTTATTATCGTGATCTAATTAAATTTCCTAGAATTTTATAGGAAAATAAAATATAAAGATATGACATTTTATTTTGTTTGAAAACATAACATATTATACACAATGGTAAGATGTTGATAAAACTATAATATAAATATAATGCATTGTACACGTAAAATAATAACGTGCATGTCGTACTATACCACTATCAAGCATGCTAAATGTAAAATTTAATGTCTCGATGATTCGATTCTCTATAATATACAAAAATATTAATTTCATTATGTGTGCATTAAAAAATCACGCAGGTGAATGCGCTTCGACGCCATACTGGAGCAGTGAATGCATTCAGCATAAGACAAACATCGTTTTGTGACTATTTTCTTTGGAAAATCCAGGTATTTTACTTGTTGTTACTATTTTTCTCGGATAATTGAAAACCTAATTCAACCTATATAATAACAGCAACAGCATTGAATTTCGAGAGTATACTCTAAATTCAATGATAACAGCATAATATATACATACATCCATCAATGCTCTCAAAAATTTGCTTATACTATTTTAAAACTGGCAAAATTAGTTATTTTCCTTACAGGCTCGTTTAGTGCTCACTAGAGACCGGATTTCTTGGTGAAAATTACAATTACGCCTGCAAGTTTCATAGTTAGGCTTTTTGTTTCACAATCTACTATGTGTGTTTATAAAAAACTGGTACTTACTGCTATAGAAGTTTAGAAATAATATTTATGTCACAGTAGGTTGTGATGCAGGCAAATAACTTACTATTTTTGCAGTCCCAGCCGCCATTTTCACCTAAAAATCCGGTCTCTAGTGCTCACATATTATGGCGTCGACTTGTAATATACTGTACAGTATTGCAGAAAGGTACATGCTACCCTCTATATCGTTTCTCTGTCTTTCTATCACCAAAGCATGGCCGGACTGACCATATAGCGAAACTGGCGATCGCCGGGTGGGCCCTCCCGAACCACGTGGTTGAGCCCTCTTTAAATCACGAATAAAATTTTGATCTCCCGCGCACATGCTATTTAAAAAAATGTATTTCATTGCATTGTTTAATTAAATAAAATTGACAAAAGTATAAATCTTTCATCAACTGGTAAAACACACTAAAAGTATAAATATTTTCTCTCCTTTTCAATACTGCGGCGGGCTTCTGCGGGGCTTCGCCCCCCAGACCCCCCTTTTGTGTGGTGGCCTAACCTATGGGCCCTTTCAGTGAGCTCCCGGGTGGGCCCTAATGGTGTCAGTCCGGCTCTGCACCAAAGGTATAATATACAATAAATTCTTTATTGTCATTGTCATTTTATGTGTTCGTAATTTTACTAAAATTGGTATCTCGGTATGAAAGCTCTAATATACAAGAAGCCTTCTATTTGTATCATATGGGTGGATAGTGAATAATGCATGATGATAAAGGATTAGTCTATTAAAATGATCCATCCTAATACTCCAATCCATTTTAAGAAAAGAACGACACGTAAGAAGAAAAAAAAAACTGTCCGTATATATATATATATATATATATATATATATACATATTTTCTACTACAGACGAACCGATTTTTTGTCACACTAATTTCTTTTCAACAAAATACTCTTGCTTTTTTTTCTATTCATATTATAATACTATAATCTTCAAATAAAGTTTTTTATGTGTAAATAATTTCTTATACACTGTTGCGTACAATATAACGTTAATATAAATAATATGAAGAGAGAGAGAGAGAGAGAGAGACGAAGTATGAGCAAAAAAAGAGTATATAATATGTATAAAAGAATAAATAGTAAGTCTTTATGCAGGTGACACTTGGTTGACAAGAGACAAAATCCTGCAGTGGAGTAAAGTAAAATGCTCTGCTTCCTGCTTTGTGTCTGTAAACCAGACAGCTGAACCCAACTCGTGGTGTAGACTAAGAAATTAATCAACCAGATTATTGTGTCACAACCATTTTTACAATAATTCACCTTCTGCACTCTGCCTTACCACAAACATACCGAAGAGAGGATGATTCAATTTGACAGCTAATAAATTTGACTTAGCATCGTTTATCTTCTTCGTGTTTTTTTTTTTTTTTTTTTTATTGTTATTTATTATTATTATTATTGTGTTTTTTATGTTCATTCATTCATTCATTCATTCATTCATTCATTCATTCATTCATTCATTCATTCATTCATTCATTCATTCATTCATTCATTCATTCATTCATTCATTCATTCATTCATTCATTCATTCATTCATTCATTCATTCATTCATTCATTCATTCATTCATTCATTCATTCATTCATTCAATACAAAACAAGGCAAATCCGCAAACAAGTTTAATTAAATGAAAGTCTTTGAATACGACGAAAATTTAATGTAAGCATGTAGGTATAGAAAAAAAAAATTTGAAGTGCGTCTACGTAACAACTTATTATACTTCATTGAAAATTGTGAAAGACGAAAAAGTATAAGACTTTTTGTTTCTTGGATGAAGATGAAAAGACTTTTTTTTCTTTTTTTTTTTTCTTCAAGCTTACACTCTTTATAAACACTCGTTGCTTCAAAAAAAAAAAAAAACTATAGCAGTCATGCAGTGTTTCATTCATTATTATTTGCAGTTAACGAACTTTTTTTTTTTTTTTTTAAATATGCAGTAAAAATAAAATACACAGTTACATACACACAATAAAATCATAATAGTAAATAAAATTAGCTTTTGGTGCGAGCTGCGAGGTGCGCGGGAAAAGCTTATAATCCCCTAATATATCCTAGAGAGTGATGGCATTCATATATATAAAAGTCAATACCATAATATGCACTAAATAAGATGGGCTGCATGTTATTGGAAAATGACACATTTATGCAGTTCCAAAATACTCTAATTATTTAGACTATGCATTGATGCTGCGTATATGTTAACAGGTTGAATTATAGGATTTGAAGTGATGAGAGAAAAATAATAATAACAAAAAAAAAAAAAAAAAAAAAAAACTAATTTTCGAAAGAAAATAGCCAAAAACCAATTACGTTTGCTGAGCAATGCTATTCATTGCGTCAGTATCATGATGCTGAAGCGCATTCATTATGACGTCATTCGCATTCGTAATCCCATATAAATATCCTACCTATTAATTATACATTATTGGCTATATAATAACGGAACAACTGCGCTTTGAGGTCGACTATAAGCGATTTCGCTAGCATCCGCTTCCGTTTCGACATACCGCGCATGCGTATCAAGTAGAAACGGAAGCGGATGTAACCGAAATTGCTTAAAGTCAGCCTCAAAACAATTTATCCTTTATTAGTGAATCAAAAATAGCATTGCGACCATAATTTTTAGAATGTTCTCTCCTCCTCCTCCTCCTCCTCCTCCTCCTCCTCCTCCTCCTCCTCCTCCTCCTCCTCCTCCTCCTCCTCCTCCTCCTCCTCCTCCTCCTCCTCCTCCTCCTCCTCCTCCTCCTCCTCCTCCTCCTCCTCCTCCTCCTCCTTTTGTCTCTTTTTTTGAGAAAACTGCTGCACCAAGGCAAGAAATATTTAAATGAGGGATACTAGCATACTGGACAGTGGACACACATTTCAAAAGCTACTAACTGCTAACATCGGGTACTAAAAAAAAATAAAAGAATGCGTTTCATTATTGATGATAACCTCCATAAAGCGAGCACAAACTTCATTTGTTTAATTTTCTCTCTCTCTCTCTCTCTCTCTCTCTCTCTCTCTCTCTCTCTCTCTCTCTCTCTCTCTCTCTCTCTCTCTCTCTCTCTCTCTCTCTCTGCCAGTCTCTTGACACCTTGCCTCCATTACAGATATGTACAATATATATATATATAATACTTGTATCTCTAATCAGAAAAAAAAATACATGTTGTACGTAATTAAAAAAGATAAAAAACTTTATATATGAGAGCAAAACATATCATATTATTTTTATATGTATTTTTTTATAATTAAATTAAAAACCGGATGTTAAAAATTTTAAAGATACGATTGTAATTGTTATATAGGTGTGGATAAAAAAATAAAACTTATTTTTAAAGTTAATTAAATTAACATAGCTAAAAATATGAACTATAATAAGTAAAAAAAAAATAATAATAATAATGGTAAATTATCACGGAAAAGAGAGTTAAAAAACACAATTTTTAAGTAAATAGATATAAAATAATGATATATACGTTAACTTTTATAGATTAAATGCTATTGTTTTGTTTTATATTTTGATGGGTATTTGCAACATGTGTGACATAAGGTGACACCTTCACGTAAAATTTAATAGTTTTAAAACATGCATGCAAACTGTATATTATACATAAAAATATTCAAGAGACTTAATTATCTCGATGCGAGCCACATCAGATAAAATTTTTGCATCGTTCTTCTATATAGTAACGTTCTTATTGTGTGTATCCGGTACAGGAAAAAAAAAAAAAAAAAAAAAAGAGGATGTCTTTATAGCTTATTAATTATTTTAATTGGGTTGCATAATTTCAGTATAACAATTTATGGTTTAAAATATTTGAAAAAGTTCACAAGGTGCATTAATATTTATATGTGTTATATATATTTATATTATACAGGTGTATTCTTTAACAAAATGCATGTTTAATTAAAACACCTGTCTCTTATTATGCATAAAAGTCATAAATCAAGTTTTTTTTTATAATTTTTACAATAAAACTGCTATTAATGAAGGTAAACTATAGCGATCTTCCGTGCACAATAAAATAAAACATGAGTAGAATTAATTACATTTTAATTTCTTTATTATATAAAATTCTCTCTATATCTAAATGTATATATATATATATATATATATATTTGTGTACACACACACACACACACACACACACACACACACACACACACACTGAATGAGAAATGCTTATACTACATACCGATAGTTTTAATTATATATACCCGTTAATTAACCTTTAACAAACACGTTTTATTTTAAACTATTATACTAAATAGATTTTGTCATTAAATGACATGGCATATATAATATCGGTATATGATGGAATTAAATGGAAATGAAATGATATTAAATATATACAATAAAGTTGATTAAGACATGAAAAGTGTGCGTGCTCTGAGATTTTGATATATAAATACTGTATGAGAAATTGTTTTCCTGTGGGGCCCTGTGGCTGTAAATAGTTGCAGACAGAATGTTAATAAGTTATATATAGCGTATTATTGAATTGCAATTAAATTATTTGGTGTGTGCAGCAGCGCTCTCACATTCTGATTCTGAAATCTCTTATATAATATTATTGACTGTTGTTATATGCGGTAATTTGTTTGTTTGTTGTTGTTTTTTTGAGCGAAAAGAAAAAGATGATGTATCGATTTAAAATTATAACAAGTATAATATAATAAGAATAAGTACTATAAGTAAAATGCAGTCTCCAAGTCATAATAATTATTCTCTCTCTCTCTCTCTCTCTCTCTCTCTCTCTCTCTCTCTCTCTCTCTCTCTCTCTCTCTCTCTCTCTCTTTCCATTCCTAAAATTTTGAAAAATATATTGGACTAAAAAAAAACATAAAAAAAAAACTGAAAGATAAATTGTGAGATGGGACTTTCAAACTGTGAGGAGAAAACTTGTACAGTAGGCAAATTGCGCTGCAATTTCTATTCTAGATCCGGAATTCATGACGTCATGAACTCCTAAAGTGGCCTACCAATGTTTTTTGTTTTTTTTAAACCAAGTGTGTATGATGGTACAGAAGGGTTGAGGGACAATATGTATATATAATATGAATGATGCGATGATGGTCCCATCTCCTGAATGTTACGTTTTTGATTTAATTTTTTGAGGTAAGCAGATTTCCTTTAATAAATTTTCGTATAGAATTGTAATTTATTCCAGAAACCTTAAAGGGGAGGAAAAATTTGTAATATTAGTTCCTTAAAATCTTATAATATAAGTTTTGACTTCCTTAATTAACGCTTTTGATTATTGTTTACATAAAAATAAATTATCTAAATTAATTATCTTATTAGGCATAACAATAATAATTTATAAAATATATAATATAGTATAGGTATATAATGCAAAGAATAAAACCACAAGAAACAAAATAATATTTCTTAGAAAGTATATAAAATGTATGAAAACATCAACAAAATTATATGAAATAAAAGAAAAAATATTAAAAAAAAAAACACAATAAGACAATAATAAAAAACCATTTATATTATTTACTATCTAAATACCAAGAATCGTTATAAATAACATTTAAGTTTCAAAATGAATGAACGATTCGTTGAAAGTGCGTGCCTGAAGCAATAATAATAATAATTACATACATACAACATATTTGCGAAGAAAAAAAATATATTATAGAAGAAGGAAAACTTACTTACCACCGCAAACACACGTATACGTACGTATGTTATGTCTGTCATAGGTTTGTTCCGCACTATGTGACGCAATTCTATCGCTTCGCAAAAACTTTTTCTTTAAGATGATGATGCTGATAATTAATATAAGTCATTACATTTTCCATGAAGTCTCCTGTATATACAACAACAAAAAAGAAAAGCAATTACTGTATATTCTACTGAAAAACAAAATTAATTATTATAAAGAATATAATTCTCAGACTCTTATTAATTCTGAGATATAGATAAAATACAATTCAAATTAAAAAAAAAAACTATTTAATTCGGACCATAAGTATCAATATTCCGATTTTGAAAATATACGACTATAGAACATGCGGGAAAAAAATCAAGTTAAATAAATTGAGTATATTCATTGTTTTAAAATTAATTAAATCAAGTGTTTTACAGTGTTTATAATAAATATATACTTTGTTTTGTGTATATACAAATACATTAATAAGAAAGAAAATATGAAAAATAATTGAAATCATATAATATAAACTTCACACTGCTATGTTTCTGATTGAAGACTGAAGAAGGGATGCTGTGTGGCGCTAACTTATATAACTCTTTTTTTTTTTTTTTTTTTTTACCCTGTTATTGTAGCTATACAAAAATAAGGCCTCTTTACATATAAATATATATTAATATTTAAAAAGAGACGTCTGGGAGGGAAAAAAAAAACTAAGATTGAGAGTCAAACGAACACCCACAACTACCTTCATATCAACCCACAACCACCCTCTCTTCTCTTTTGCCACTTTTTATTTACAAAAGCAGTTTTTTTTTTCAATGAAAGAAAAATGTTCTTACAAAAACAACATTTTATTAAATTAAAAAATATGAACTAATTTTTGTTTTAAACATTTTTGTTTTTTTAATATTATTTTTTTAAATTATTATTCATTTATTTTAAATATATTTAAATTAATAACAGAAATATACTTTTTGTTACGTATTTTAATTAATTTGTTTGTTTATTTATACCGCAATTAAAAAATAAATATTATCTTTATTCATCGTGTATATGATAGTCATTATAAATATATTATTATTAAAGTAAAGAGAAGTGTCTGAAAGTTTACAGTTGATCACAATTTTGTTTTCCAAGAAAATAACTAACTTATAATGAATTATTTAAAAATAATAATAATAAAATGAGAGCCCTTACTATAATTGGAAAATAAAACATTATTTTAATTAAATTTAATACCGAACATTTAGGGGGTGCAACTTTATATAGATTGGTTATGTCAGTATAGAAGGGGTTATAATTCTATACGAGCTAAACTATTCAACTATTAAAAATACGTTTAGCATTATGTTTATGTAACAGCATTTAATAAATAATATAATATAACTATAATATTAGTATAGAAGAAAATATTACAAAGCACTTTTTTTTCTTCTAATTAGTGTTACATATTATATAAATTAAAAAGAAAAAAGGAGCTATGTCTAGTTTTATTTATGCAACAACAACAACAAGTTTTTCAAAGCAGGTATATTAAAAAAGATTACAGAACATCTTGGAGAGATATTTGTTTCTAAAATTTTCTGCAATCGCCCCACATCCAGGATTATCCAGGATACTTGCTCACAATTTATGTATAAAATATTATATAAATTACTATATATAAGCACCGCTATGGACACAGAAATAAGTAATGTTGTTCGTAAACCCTGTTTTCTTGCACCAAAAAATGCACCTTCCGCTATAGAATAATCAAAGGTGATCGTCATTTTAGGAGCAGAGAACAGGGTTAACGAACAGAAGAGCATTAGTTTGCTCAGCATTGGATACTGTACGTAAAAATGGTATAAATTTAGCAACATAGCGACAAAGATAGCACAGGTTTAGGTAAAGAGCGGGTGCTGTGGGTGGCAAAAAATATATTGAAATGTTGCCTTTTATTTCCTTTGTTTGTAACTTTATGTGTTCGTATCGGTACATAATGCAAACAAAAGGCATAGCTTTATATCGGTCGGTCCATTCGATTTTTAACTCCGTCAGCGATCATTTTTCGATCATTTATAATTATATATTTCTTTTAGTATATTATATTTGTATTAATGCTGTTCGTAAGCCCTGTTCTCTGCTCCTAAAATGAAGATCATTCAAACGGAATGCGCATTTTTTGGTGCAAGAAAAAAGGGTTTACGAACAACACTATTGTTGTTTTGTTTTTTTTCAATTTTTAATACATAAAAAATAAATAAACAATATAGTTAATCATCTTTTTTTTTTTTTCTTTCATGTGTGTTTGTGGTTTGAAATGAGTTTTAAATTAGGGGTAGAAAATGTCAAGTAGGGCTTCACAACTTCACACACATAAAAAAAAATCATAGCAATAATAACAACTATATAATAAAAATATAATGTTTGTAAAAATTTATTCCTCTTGACATGTTGTGTCATAAAAACACAATTGCCTGTCATTTTATGTCACAAAGACTTCAAGAACGCAACAGTTTTCAAATGTATAAAAATCATACTTATGTTATGAGAGAGAGAGAGAGGGGATATATAAAGAATAAGAGAAAGGGATGCTATTATGTATGTACATAAAAAATAAAATGAAAAAAAAAAATGCAATTCTTTATGTATATACCCTTTGAAGAAAGTATTTCATATAACAAGCGTTATATAATACAAGAGTGTAGCGTATTGTTAAAAAAATGCATTTTTCAATTGGGGTTGGTTGTGAGTAAAAACGTATTGCATTTCTCTACTCGTATAATATTTTCATATCTCATGATAATTATTCAAGTATGTATATATTTGTTATGTTGATAATTCATATCATACAAAGGAGATTAAACATTTGACAGGTCAAACCGCAATTGCATGCTGTAGTAAAATATGTTACTACAAAAGTAAGAAGAAAATTATTATTGTGTGTACTAAAAAAAAAAAAAAAAAAAAAAAAAAAAAATTGCGGAATACATTCAGGAAAAGTAAAAACTTTATTAAAACAAATTTCAATCATTGTATTGTTATTGCACGGTGATTGTATGGTATTTTTAATTGTTGTACAAATACACAGTACATACCATTATTTTCCATGCATATATGTTGTGCGGTGTGAACAATGACCATTGAATTGTATCAATTTAAATTAACACCTTTGATATAATAATAATATTATGAATAGGGTGTTAAACATTGGCGTGGAGTTACAATATTAAATTTCAGTGACCATAGGTTTTTGTTTTGTTCGTCATGATATTATGTTCACGTTTCACATAAAAAAGTATGGTCTGAGCTGAGAGATATTATTTATTTTAGGCTGCGAGAATATTTTCACAATTTTATTCTTAGTAGTTGACCGTGGAAAGTTGTATAGTAAAATTAATCATTTGATTAAAAATATATTTTAATTTTAATTATAAAATTGAAGATCAGTTTATAACTTACGTTAGTTTATATTTATATAAATAGCAAACGACAGAAATGCATAATTATATGCAGTTTACTGTTTTTAATTTTATTTAGTTTGAATTATATACAAACAAACATAATATATTCTTTCTTTCTTTCTTTCTTTCTTTCTTTCTTTCTTTCTTTCTTTCTTTCTTTCTTTCTTTCTTTCTTTCTTTCTTTCTTTCTTTCTTTCTTTCTTTCTTTCTTTCTTTCTTTCTTTCTTTCTTTCTTTCTTTCTTTCTTTCTTTCTTTCTTTCTTTCTTTCTTTCTTTCTTTCTTTCTTTCTTTCTTTCTTTCTTTCTTTCTTTCTTTCTTTCTTTCTTTCTTTCTTTCTTTCTTTCTTTCTTTCTTTCTTTCTTTCTTTCTTTCTTTCTTTCTTTCTTTCTTTCTTTCTTTCTTTCTTTCTTTCTTTCTTTCTTTCTTTCTTTCTTTCTTTCTTTCTTTCTTTCTTTCTTTCTTTCTTTCTTTCTTTCTTTCTTTCTTTCTTTCTTTCTTTCTTTCTTTCTTTCTTTCTTTCTTTCTTTCTTTCTTTCTTTCTTTCTTTCTTTCTTTCTTTCTTTCTTTCTTTCTTTCTTTCTTTCTTTCTTTCTTTCTTTCTTTCTTTCTTTCTTTCTTTCTTTCTTTCTTTCTTTTGTGTGCTTATTTGTTTATTTATGATGATTGATGACATTAAAGTTACCGCATAACCTTACTATAACATAGAACTTATCATGCACCTTTAGCACATTCAGTATTTTAAATAATAATACTTATGGTATAACACATCATATGACATGGATCACATGGGACATGGGGGGGAGGGGGGATATACCCTCACACATAAAACGAGACAACAGAGGAGTAGACAAGACTTCTCGGGTTGCGACCAGTTTGCTCTTCAACAGCAAAAAAGCTTATACGTATACTGTACACCAACAGAAACACCCTCCCTCCCAATCTTTATAAATTTGCTTGCTGAAATAAAATTATGAGTAAAAAATGTGTGTGAGAATGTCTGGCTTGGCATCATAGCTACGCATTATTAATATTGTTATTGATACGACAGTCTGAAGCTGAAGTATTGCACAGACAGCGAGTTCATGACCTATAATGCGAGTTAGAGAAATATGCTGTTTGCTTCTTTATAATATGTTCGCATGACGTCACACTGAATGCGCTTCGCCGCCATACTGGAGTAATGAATAACATTCCTCAGCATTGGTTTTCGGCTATTTTCTTTGGAAAATTCCTCTTTTTATTATTATTATTATTTTTCTCGCATATATACTTGAAAACCTAATTTAACCTCTGTTAATCCTGTTAAAAGCATCAATGCTCTCAAGAAATTTGTTAATTAATTGTAAACTTGTCAAAATGTGCCATTTACACATACACTGGTCCATGTTATTTAGTGCTCAAAAATGGCGTCAACTTTTATATGAATGCAAGCACCCTATATATATATATATAACCTATATTATATAGGTTATATTTTTTGTTCCATAACTGAATTTATGAGACATTTTGCAATTTATATTTTATCAGTGATGTTAATTGCCATTATTATTCATTCTGCGTAATTCTATGAGGTGTTTAAAATTAAAAATGATTTATGTGTTGCAAAAATAGACAAATGCAAAAAAAAAAAAAAAAAAAAAAAAAAAAGCATGTTATCATTAATCATTATATATAAATAGTTGTCATATTATTGTTATTAATATTATGTGATAATATCAATAGAACCAAAGGGGGATCCTTGATCGCTATATAATTAATTCGACTGACAGGTAAAATTCACGCGATAATACTATAAACGGAGGTTATCTGTTTAAATTTTCTGAAAAAATTTCTATATGGCTTAAAACACGTAAAATTATGTCTGTGCATATAGTTTTCTAAAAAATCGCAAAAAAAAAAAAAAAAAAAGTGCATGTTTTCCCCATATTTAAGTGTAATATTAAATTATGGGAGCCCTTAGCTTCCCCCGCGCGCTAAACCGATTTAAGCTATGTTCCATCAAGATTCTCCTAAAACCTAATTTTATATAGTTTAATTCGTTTCCATTGATTTATATCAAAATTTATTAATTTATTATTGGGAACATTATACATGCATATGCTTTGGAGTCCTCTCTCTCTCTCTCTCTGTCTCTCTCTCTCTCAAAATCAATTTATTACTTGTTTTGGTATCTCAATTAATAATGATTATTGACTTTTATTGGGCAAAATGAGGAAGGGTAATTTTATAACATATTTTGATATTTTATAACAAGACATCGTCCTGAATCGTTAGATACGTTAATTTCTAATTTTTTCTTTAATTTTTTAATTTTTTTTTTTTTTTATTTCATTTTTTGAAAGTCGCAAAATGACATCACTGTCGGTAACTTTTTCTTATGATGCCTACATGCCCCACCGTTACGGACGTCATTTTTCAAATTTCCAACAATAATAAAAAAAAATAACGAACTCAAAAATAAGAAATTCGCATATCAATCATTTCAGGACAACGTCCTCTTTTAGAATATGAAATAAAATTATTTCTTAAATTGTTTTTCAGTCTTACAAGGCACATTATAATGCCAGTGCAGTAGATGAGAATTGCATAGCGTATATTATGATATTCAACGTGCAACAAAGAGTACACTACACACACAGCACACATTATAATATGTATAAATAAAATAATGTGGGAGCAGTTAGCGCAGACATAGGGGAGTGCAGTGTTCGTATAAATGCATGTCCTTGCTTTTGCTCGCTTGCAGTCTCGCCGTTCTCAGTACTTCAGTAAGAGAAAGATCAGACACAAAAAGACAAAAGTATGCAGCCTAAGTACAGGGTTCTCTTGCGCGCCACTGCCTCTCTCTAGCGCAATAACCTCGGCCAACAAACCAGATAAAAAGAAAAAAGACAAAACTTTTTCATTCTTTCAGAAGTATAAAATAAAAGAGTTTGCTTATATATATATATTATTCTTTGTGCTAAGAGTTTAACTAGTAATAAAACTTTGTGGTAGATCATCTTCATTAAATACTTTCAACTTTTTTTTTTTTTTTTTTTGCCCTCCTTTTAAAATAAATAAATAAAAAGAATGCGTCTATTCTTATAATGCTACAAAATGCACTAGAGTAAATTGGCAAATATTCAAAATTGGTCACTCTATAACACATACCCTTGAAAATAAGCATACTTAAAAATAACGAGAAGGTATTTAAAAAGAAAATGATAATAATGAAAAATAAAGCAAAAAAATAAAGTATGGTGTAAAATAAGATAGTTTTGTGGTGTGCACGGTTCGCATTCCGATGTGCTGCTGCAGTAATACAAGCAACGTTCGTTCGGTGACTAGACGCAGAGTTATGTCGAGGTCACGTCTCTCTCAAACTTGCGAGCTTCTTGTAATGTAAAATAATTCACTTCTTTACTTGCTCTTCCCTGCAATGCACATGCCACTGGCTATAATACAACTTCTACAACATGAAAATAATGTCAGTATAAAATCATTTATTTTTTAATGAAACACTTATAATTATATACGATAAAAATAATGTGATAATTTATCGACGTCATCGTGTTCTCTCTCTCTCTCTCTCTCTCTCTCTCTCTCTCTCTCTTATATCTTATATAGGGTCTATGCAATCATGTTAAAGTCAACGCCATGTTGGATAACTCAATAACATGGGTGGCATAGGAAAAAAAATCATTTTACCAGTCTAAAAACACTATGCAATATTTTTGAGAGCATTGATGCTGTAAATATGTTGAATTAGTATCTCAAGTGTGAGAAAAATAACAATAATAACAAAAAATGAACCGACTTCCCAAAGAAAATTGGCTTAAAAAATGAAGTTTGTCCTATGCTGAGCAAAATGTTATGCACTACTCCAGTATGGCCTCCAAGCGCAATAAATATGACGTCATCCACATACACCCTATATAGTACATGTATAATAATGCTTCTTACCGGCGGTGACGTGGCATCGATCAGAGGCGCGCCAAAAAAGGTGCTCGACTTCTAATTTAATTGAGAAAGCTTAATACTGCATAGATTCTACAAAATTTCAAATGAGGGATAGGCATACTTTCATCGCCGGTAAGAAGCATTGTATATTTATTATGCATTTTCTTAAAAGGCATGAAAGATACGAAAGATTGGTAGAAGATCCGTGCAATCCTATATGTCATCGATGCAATAAATCAAATAATCTGAGAAAGAGAGTGATTGTTTATAATATATAATATTATATATAAAATTAAAATGTTTCAGTGCATAAATACATGTTCTAGATTTGAAGGTTATATAATCTTGCAATGCATTTTATTTCTTTTATTCTGGAATATATGCAGAAAAGGGTCAATGAAACTGTTCGTCCTTGCATATAATACAGTCTCGTCGAGACGAACGATAATGTTATTTTGAATGCAACTATAATATACATACATACAACACAACAACCAACGATATTATTTTCCTTTTGCATGATGGTTATGACCTCGAGAAATTGTGTGGTCACCTGATACACCCGCTCTTGCTTGGTGTCTGTGTGTGTGTGTGTGTGTGTGTGTGTGTGTGTGTGTGTGTGTGTGTGTGTGTGTGTGTGTGTGTGTGTGTGTGTGTGTGTGTGTGTGTGAATGCATGAACAACTTGCACCAACTTAAAACCATCAAGAAAAAAAAAGTTAAATAACAAGAATAATATAGTCAAGTCTTAACACTGGTTCAACTGTCTGCATCCCATAGCAAAGTAAAGCAAAAGCACAAGCAGGTCCAGACAACCCAGGTCACGCTCTTTTTCGCACAGACACCCAGGCTTTTTTTTTATCCCCCTCTCTCTCAATCTCCTTCAAACTGTCTGGAGAACTTTTTAAAGTCTGGAAGAGAGTTATTATAATTTTCACCTCTGTAATAAAATTTTGAGGTGTAACTGCAAATTGATGGAATGCATAATTATATAGACAGGAGAGAAAGAGAGAGAGAGAGAGAGAGAAGAAAACACCTTATAACGTGTAAAAATTTAAAAAATTAAAAAGAATTTTACTTGAAATGATGTAACAGTCTGGTAGTCACGGAAATTTATATATATATATATAATGCTAATAAATATAAAAATAATTTAGATCCGTTTTCTCATTAAAGTTTATAGTTCAATAGACAATTAATAATAAAATGAACCTTATTGTATTAAAGATTGTTTAGATTTTGATACATATCAACTGCAATGTTGTTATACATTCCGTGGGTACCAGACTGTTACAGTACTTACTTTACTTATATATAAAAATATAATATACTTTGATGATGATGCTCTCTTTCTCTCTATCTAGGCTTGATCGTTGCATTAGCGTTCTCAAGACATATACCAGACAAATAAAAGTCGTAATATTTTTGCACAAAATAATATAATTATATACAATAAAATACACGCTATAGAATAATTAAAAAAAAAAATACTGGATGTATTACATTATGCATAATAATAAAAAGTAAATATAGATATTTGTGGATTACCATTCCAATTAAAATTTCTTAAAGTGACACTATGGGGTAAATAACATGCCTTCTTCAAAGTTAGATATTGGTATGAAGTCCCCATATATGCATTTATAACGTCCCTTCACTCTTCCGTAGCCCCGTAAACTCGTGATAAACCTGTAAAGTAGACAACCCGCGCCGTAGCTTTTTATTGTTGTGCGGCATCTCTGACGTCATGAGAGTGAACGCACAACACTACGGCGCGGGTTGTCTAACGTTACAATTCCGCGAGTTTATGGGGCTATAATAATATTAATATATTTAAGAGTTAAGGGACGTAATAAATGCATATGGGGACTTCATACCAATATCTAACTTTGAAGAAGGCATGTTATTTACCCCATAGTGCCAACTTTAAATTATTCACATGTATTTTTTTTTCTTCTTCTAATTACATCAGTATTTTTAATTTTGAAATTATAATACTGCATAATATCTCATGTATCCTGGTTTAAATAAAAACAAATTGTGTTAGACGTGATCATGCATTTATGCCGCTGATTGTAACAAAAATAAATATTATCAGTGTATTTGTTAGTTCGTTTTTTCATTCGTTCAATCAATCGATCGTTCGTTCGTTCGTTCTTTCGTTTTTTCATTCATTTCATTCATTCATTCATTCATTCATTCATTCATTCATTCATTCATTCATTCATTCATTCATTCATTCATTCATTCATTCATTCATTCATTCATTCATTCATACATACATTCATTCATTCATTCGTTCATTCATTATTCATTCATCCATCCATCCATTTATTTATAAAAATTATATATAATTTTGTTTGGATTAAGTTAGTTGATCATGTTTATTCGAAAGTATGAGGGGGATCAGGGGGATATAGTATTTTTTATAGTAATGTAACACTAATACGAATAATATTGGAAGTAAATAAATATCAACAACATACTATTCAAGATTGCGTTTCAATACAACAAACTAAATTTGAACTCTCGTGCGACATAATGAAATCATATAATAACTGATAACATTATAATCTCTTGACGCATCGGATGTACAGACATGGAAACAAAATATTATATTTATTTATTCATTTTTTTTTTTTTTTTTTTTTTTTTTTTTTTTTTTTTTTTTTTTTTTTTTTTTTTTTTTTTGCTGGCTGGAAGCGAAGTGTTTAGATTATATATTTTACTTGAAGAATATCCGGACCGGTCAGTCAAACACCAAACACCGCGAGCGGCGAACCGACCGTGAGTTGACATGCTCGTGCCTCGTGCTCTCGCACTTTGTTGTAGCTTTGGTGCGAAATGGAAAACAAAGAAAGAGCGCGTTTCCTGTTCGTAGTCGACTTTGCTTCACACACCGTTCTCTCTCTCTCTCTCTCTCTCTCTCTCTCTCTCTCTCTCTCTCTCTCTCTCTCTCTCTCTCTCTCTCTCTCTCTGTCTTTTTCTGTCCCTCTGCCCATATAAAGTGTGATGACAAAATAATTAATCAATTACATTTAAAAAAAAAAATGTTATTTTATATTTGTTTATAAAAATGTGCGAGAAATACTGCTCTCCAATGCTCAATTATAATTATGTATAAGTATATTATATACAATTTATACTAATTTCTATACCTTGAATACGTATAGTTTGATATTATATAATATATATTTTTTCTTCTTTCTATTTTACGACGAGCAAAAACTTATTTAGTCTTGTGATGAAAAGGAAAACCAAACAGAAAACAACAGGGAGAAAAAAAAGTGGGTGGGAGGAGGAAATTGTCCGTAAATTTATACAATATTGAAAATATGACACACGAGTTCGGAGTATGACCAAAAATGCTACTTCATCATCATTTTCCTGATCATCTCATTGATGTGATATTGTTTCACTTATTTAAACAATTTATTAAACATTAAATATAATTTAAGCACGATATATAGGTGTCATAATATGCATAACAGGATTTACAAAAATTTGAATATTAAAAGTTTTAATATGCTATTTTGCATTAAATTATACCGTTTAGTTTCAATACGCGTAAAAGATGGAAATAAAATTTTAAAATGTAAAATTTTCTTGGAATTTAACTAATTATTTCGATAATTTAAAAGTTCTTTAATATTTTAATTGTTTTTATAACATTCCATATTAATGGTATATATTCATATTTGTATAGTTGCTATATAGGCTATACATAGTAAAATATGTTTAAAAAAATAGCAATAATTTGTTGTACTTTTCATATAAAAAAATCGACCACTTTTTTTTAGGTCTCTCTCTCTCTCTCTCTCTCTCTCTCTCTCTCTCTCTCTCTCTCTCTCTCTCTCTCTCTCTCTCTCTCTCTCTCTCTAAAAGAAAAATGAATCGCATACCGAATGTTGAAAGCCTGTTTGTCTTCTATCAACTCCTCTAATTAAGCTTTGATCGTTATGCGCGATCAAAGGAAATCTCAACAAGACGCATGATTTTATGTTACCAAATAATTTAAAATTATATAAAATAAAAAGTGGTTTGTTAAGAATTTCAAGCAATAATTTGAATAAAAAAAAAATGTTGCTGCGAATATAAAATATATATTTTTTAAGAAAATATATGAGAAAGACAATAAATTTTAAAACAATCGAATGAATTGATGAATATTTGATTGTAGAAGTTGCTTTGAGCAGAAAATGCCGTGTGTTGTTTGCCGCCGACCTTGCGAGTTTGCCGCCGCCTAGTCGCGCCGCCGAGGTGGGGCAATTAAGTAGGTCATTGCACACACGCGCTCACTCGACCCGCTCATTTGGACTGCGAATGACTGACACTACCAAAAATTACTGTCATTGTGCACAATTTTTGCTTACTGAAAAATGTATCACCTGTACCTTGCTGTTAATATAAATCAATTTCTAACTTGGACAGTGTATAATCTAATAAAAAGTATCCGTATTATATTACCATAATAAAGAATACTTTTAATATATTTTCCCATCTTTCACTTCTTCTCTCTCTTTCTCTCTCTCTCTCTGAATAATAATTGTGTAATGAAACACATTAGCTTAAATTTTGTATGCAAAATATAATGTCACAGAATTAGAGATGACAAATCTACAAAAACGTCCATCACTTTTTCAAACAAGATATTATTCAAAACAAGGATGACAAAAGAATTTATTTTAAAAGTCAATGGAGCTTATCGGCGTAGCGCACGGGGACAGCTAAGGGTGCC
Source organism: Ecdyonurus torrentis (assembly GCA_949318235.1). Lineage (NCBI taxonomy): Eukaryota > Metazoa > Arthropoda > Insecta > Ephemeroptera > Heptageniidae > Ecdyonurus > Ecdyonurus torrentis. The sequence continues at coordinate 10,103,709 of OX439130.1, forward strand.
CTAATGTAACATTACGCTTATGAGGGAATATATATATATATATATATATATATATATATATATATATATATATATTTGCTTTTTTTTTTTTCAGAAAACTGCTCCACCGATTACGGAGAGATTTAAAAGAGAAATGTTAAACATATATTATGTATAGTTTTACGGGGTTTTTAAGCCATAGAAAATTTTCAAGAATTTTATAAACCGATAACCTCCATTTCTGATTTCTGAGTGACCATGAGAAAATGCTTTATTAATTATAATAAATCACTAAATCTAAATAATGATGAACAAATGGTCAATGTTTTATAGTGATTTTTAAATATTTATTAATATTTAGAAATTAAATTGTTTGCTGGATTTGCCAATTGACCATTTCAGATTTTTTTTTTTTTTTTAATTTGCTTTCTTTAAAAGGGGGAGGGGCATGCTTTATTAAAAAGTATACTGTCCGTTGTGATAATGTTACTTTTATTTTCTCACGGAAATACCATATTGTATTGACATGGATGGAAATACGTTATAGTTAAAATCTCCATATATACACCCTGCTCAAAATTCTTGGCCAAGACCTTGCAAGGTCTTGCAAGATGCTTCAAGATTGCAAGATCTTGAACAAAACTGCAAGATCTTGACCTGTTTCTTGCAAGATTTTTTAAAAATCTTGCAAGAATTTTCATTTTTCAAGAAATGTAATCTTGAGCTATAAAAGCTCAAGACTGCAAGAAAAATCTTGCAAGATTTGAACAAAATCTTGCAAGAAAATTTTATCTTGAGAATATTACCGATCTTGATGAAACTATACTTCAAGACTGCAAGAAAAATCTTGCAAGATTTGAACAAAATCTTGCAAGAAATTTTATCTTGAGAATATTACCGATCTTGATGAAACTATACTTCAAGACTGCAAGAAAAATCTTGCAAGATTTGAACAAAATCTTGCAAGAAAATTTTATCCTGAGAAAATTAACAATCTTGATGAAAATACTTCAAGACTGCAAGAATAATCTTGCAAGATTGTTTCACAATCTTGCAAGACATTTTTTCTTGGAGTTTTAATAAATCTTGAAGTAAAAAGTGTTCAAGACGACAAGAATTTGTCTTGCAAGATTAAGTCACAATCTAATTGCAAAAAAAAAAAGAAAACTCAATGCATCACACCTGTAATTTTAAAAAATTCTTGCAAGACAGGACAAGATCTTGAACTACCCCTTTGCTGCACCCTTAAACAAGTGAGGGGTAATGAGTATATATTGTTATTCTTTTAATTATACTCTAAGTTTATTATTATAATCGAAATTTAAATTTTTGAAAATCTTGCAAGAATGGTCAAGATCTTGACCTACCCCTTTGGCTGCACCCTTTAATGAGTTAGGGGTGAATGAGTATTGTTATTTACTTTTTATATACTCAAAAGTATATTTTTAACAAAACTGCAGAATTTATAAAAATCTTGCAAGATAGGTCAAGATCTTGAACTACCCTTAGGCTAAAACCACCCTAAAATGAGTTGGGGGTGAATTAAAATACGTTTTTATTCTTTTTCTATACTCGCGCATAAGTTGATTTTTACCAAGTAAAAAAAAGTCAATAAACTTGTAATTTTAGGTAAAAAATATTATATAAATATCAGTAATATAGTAAAACTAATTCAATTTTCGTATTCCTCGCCCCTTTTTACCCCTAAATACCAAATTTCATATTTTTAGGGGTTGGGGGTACTTGGCAGTACAAGTCCGAAGTAGTTACAATGTTATATAGTTCAAAACGCGAAGTATTAGTATGTCTGTTACAGAACTGCAGTGCTAGGACCGGCTTCCATGCGATCACCGAAGTTAAGCAACGTTGAGCGTAGACAGTAGTTGGATGGGTGTAAAAAATTAAAAGTAAAAGCGTTTAAAATAATTCCACCGCCAAAATATTTTTTTAAATTCTCTCTTTACATTTCATCACCAAAATGTTCAGCAGATAATGCGCTGCTTATTTATCTACTACAAATAAGGATTTTAAAAAAAAAATGTTCAAGATCTTGAACAAGATTTTTTGGTCAAGACCTTGCAAGATCTTGGACAAGACCTTGCAAGATCTTGACTCAAGACCTTGCAAGGTCTTGACGAAAAATCTTGTCCAAGATCTTGCAAGATCTTGCAAGGTCTTGGCCAAGAATTTTCAGCAGGGCAAATATGTGCGATGTATTCAGTATTGTATACTTCTGCAAGACAAAATATATGGGTAAATTTTAAAATTGTATATTTAATTGGTATTACTGCATCTTTTTGTTGTCACTTTAGTACGATTAAATTTCACTTACGAATGTCAATTAGTGAATTATATGTTATATGAAAGAGAATCATTACAATAATGACACCTCTCTGGTAATTTCAGGTAGAGAATGCCCAAAATTATTATCATTAGCTATATAGTCTTTCTTTTATTATTATTCTATAGTAACTGATGGTAAGATTTAAAAATAAAGTAGTTTAATTATAAAATGCACTTAGCTTTTAAATTTACAATGACTGCATGGTTATATATTATATAGTGTGTATGCGCATGACGTCATATTTATTGCGCTTGGAAGCCATACTGGAGTAAAAAATAACATTGCTCAGCATAGGAGAAACTTCGTTTTTGTCTATTTTCTTTGCGAAATCGGTTAACATATTATTATTTTTCTCACGTACTTGAGATACTAATTCAACCCATTAACAGCATCAATGCTCTCAAAAATATTGCTTAGTATTTTTAAACTGGTAAAATAAATCATTTTCATAATGTAGCCCATGTTATTGATTGATTCAACATGGCATCGACTTTAACATGAATGCATAGACCCTATATCATTATATAAATATATTTATTTTGTGCGGTAATCACATTTTTTTTTCCAAACTTAAAATTTACACATTTTATACCTGATACTTTTCTTATCTGCCCAAAATTGCGAGTACCAGTGGGAGCACCAAAGCCTTATGGGCAAAGCCCGAATATACAAACGTGTTGCGGATGTTTCTGTCTTTTGGCACATTTTATACAGAGCTCTACAAGGTGCTTTTTAGCTGCACGAATAAGAACATTTCAAAAGATATATTATGATAATTTGTGATATTCTAAATCTAAATTGAAATATTCAAAAAATATTACTCTAAAAAAAATCGCACTGTTGTTTCTATTTTTATCTAAAAAAAAAAAAAAAAAAAAAAAAAGGAGGGCCTCTACAAAAGATTGAAACAATGAAAATTTTCATTATTTTTTAATTAATTTTTATAATTTTCAAAAAATTAAGAATATCATAAAATCAGTTTGTTATTTGTTACGATAATTAGTATACCATTTCGAATATCATTTTTTTTAAAGGTCTCTTTGAAAAATATTTATTTATTCTTATAATATGTATAATGATTATGATCCGTATAAGTTACGTTTTACAAATTAATGGAAGCAATAATTTAGTAAAAGAGAATTAATTTTTATTTGTGACCTGATGCACCCCTGAGTCTTTTTCTCTTAATTTCACCTGCCAGTCTACTATAATATCTATATAGGTTCATTGGCCTCTCATCGCTCGACAGATTATTGCATCCGCTTTTGCTTCGCTCCTCACTCCCTATCCTCCTCCAAACTACACAAAAAGCCGCACACTTCTTTTGTTGCAAAACGCAACACCAGACGTTAAATGAAAATTACTTTGCTTTTACGTAGTTTTTATTTTTTATATATATGACGTAATACGTTTATTTTAACCCTTTTTAATTCTCTCTCTCTCTCTTCTTCTTTAGGACTTTTCAGGCACTTCCGTTCCTTCAAATAAGGACGGCTGCGTTACTTCCTGTGACTCACGCAACATTGTTTATAACAATGTAATGTAGGTATGTAAAACTGATGTAAAAACTCGTTAATTAAACCATAATATAATAAATTTTTACTTACACATTTGCTTAATTATAAATAATTTTATGATTTTTTTTTCCGTTATCTTTTCAGAGATATTATTAATCATTTTTCCTTAACAAATCCCTTTTACGATACATAATTAATACATTTTTCCCCCTATAACATAATAATGAAGTGGTATTAAATATAACGTATACGTATATGATAGGCCTATACATTATAGGCATACAAAACAACGCCAGATTATTCGGTCCGCATAATAAGTAGACTTTGCAAGTGGTACACAATACACTTTTAGGGGTATAGGCAGTGGGTATAGGGAATAAAAATTCGATTTATTTTAAAATTACAGGAACCACTCAGCTTTTGTTATAATAATTATACTTTTTATACATATCTCGATTCTAAAAATTAAAATTGTTTTCCTTTTCCTTGAAACTTTGCAAGAGGCTGTGTGGTTGGTTTGCGAGTTTTTTTTTTTCTGCACGCCATTCTTCCAAGAAAAAAAAATACTTTTTAGGTTTTAATAAATTCATCCTTTACAATCAAGTTTAGATTTATTTTTTATTGACTCATATAAATACTCTAACTAGAATTCTTTACGGGGGGATGAGGAGAGGGCATTAATGCTACGGCTTTCAAAAAAATTGTAATTATGGCCTTAACTGGAAACTTATTATTTTTTTCATTTCATTGTCAAATTTAGGTGAGGGGGTGTTTTTAAATACTTCTTCAAATTATTACTCTCAACAGGTTAAGGTGGGAAATCACTAATCAGCTACTGCGGGATTTGACTAAAAAGTTGTAAAGACAGAAAAATCTGACATTTTGTACAGTGATATATTAGGATACTATGGTATCTTCAAAAATGTAAAAATTTTGGGGGGTCACCATGCTAGATTTTTAATTATGATTTTCTGTCCCATAAGAGCCCATGTTAATTTTAATAATTAATTTCTCTCTTATCTGATGGTCACGGGTTCTGAAAATTTTATCATAGGTAGCTGTTTACCATTAACTTTCAAATGGCATCATAAAATTTGGCAGTTTTCTTTTTAAATTTTGATATACAAGCCATACAATCCTTAACGAGAGTACCCCCATTGAATTTAGAAGATAAAAAAATTCAATGAAAGTATAATACTGTAGCTTTTCTTTTTGTTGGTAGCAGAGAGAGACTATTTATTTTATTTTTGCGTATGCAAAGTCTAGCCATAGACTTAATTAGCTGTATACCTACGTTATGATCGAGTCATCGAGTTTGTGAAATGAATATAGAATTATAGACCAATACAATAACCGCGTTGCATAAAAAAGGTCTACGTAAAATTCTATAGTAATTTTCAAAAAGTTTGAAAATAATGAGTGAATGATGAAATAATATTACGGTTGGAACTTATAAATTTGTGATATAAAATTTTATTCTATTATAAGGAAATAATACTAAAAAAAATATGAGAGACAATATTTAATTATAATATAATAACGTAACGTAGCATCGCTAATTACATGCGTCATAAAATATCAATACAAAGAATTCCTATTTTCAATCCTGTGTTATTTGACATTTTTTTTAATTTCACCAATTTGCTAGGATCGATGTAAAAAGTTTCATTTTTATGTTTAAAATTTATTATAAAACAAAACTTTCAAATAGTGTTCCGCTTAAAAGTTATAATTTCTACAAAAATAATAAATCAAGATACTACATACAAGATAGCGACACCAACTGGTCCCATGTAAATTTTAGCGGCATTGTGATTGGTCAATATTGATCACGTGACCTTCAACTCGGGCGCTGATTGGCTTAGAAGCTCATTTTGAATTTCGCGGCGGCCCAATTTGGTCGAGCGTGTCCTTATCTTGTATGTAGTATCTTGAATAAATTTTGCATGTATACGCCACCTTTTGACAAAAAAATTAAACAAAATATTTTTTTGTTCGTAGTATGCCATCTACTGGGATTTTTTAAAACTAGCAATGATTATTATTATTGTCCAAATAAGTAAACACGTGTTTTGTTGTTTTGGACACATTTGTTTCATTATTTTGTTGTAAAATTGTTTAGAAATATGACAAATATTTGGAATTGTAAAAACTTAAAGCCTCCACCTATTTATACACTTAAATGCCACCAACCAGCAATAGGTAAGCCTCTTTATCCTACATAAAATATGTTTGTGTGTTGGAAAATATATGTATGTATGATGCAGGCGTAGGCACACTCAAAAGTCAAAAAACATATAGTTAGACCAAATAGCAGCTTTAGTTTGTGATTTGTGACTATTTGCATTTGGAACCCACACAATCACACATAAATGAAACAAATGAAGAAGAGAATGAGTGCAGAGCTAGAACACATACATACGGTACCACAGGAGAGACCAAAAGTAGAACCTGGAGAATAGGAGATAATAAATGAACCCAATATTATCCAGAATTTTGCAATGGGAGGGGTTCAGCCTATAGTGAGCATGGAGAAACCATGCACCCTCTTTGCCGATGCTATTTCAGACCTGCCGGAGAGGAACCGAACCGAACCCCCAAAACACCCCCTTGATATTTATATGTATGTATACCATACCGTCGGCTGTCTAGGACGGGGTTTTTCTGTGGTTTCCCTCTGTCATTCCAGATGAACACCGAGGCATGGTTCCTTTAATATTTTGGCCACAGCCACTTACACTCCAAATCCTAATTCCCACTTTAACTTTCTCACAAAACCTGTTTTCCACTATACGGGATACGTCATGTATCGATGCACTTTGGTATTTTGGGATGAAAAAAAGTTGTTTAACTGTTCCTCTGCCTATCCTTATGCATACCATTCCAATGAGTTTATAACTTGTGGGTTTGTGCAGTAAACTAATAAAATAAGGCATATAGCTACTAGAAAGGATTATGAATTGAAGTCACAAGTTTCCGTACACTTTAGTGAATCAGGTTATTGGCTGACTTGCAGTATTGTCAAAAGTATATACTGGTAGATAATTTTTACATTTATATTATTTTCTTTATTATTTATTTTTTTTTTTTTATTTTATTATTATTTTTTTTTTTGCAGAGATGTCATCAATTTGCAAAGACTTAGAAAATTGCTTGAACATAGATGAAGTTTTTAAAGTTGAAGCTGCAGTTTTATCCAGAATGGTCTACAAAACAAATAACAAATTAAGATTTGATAAAGGATTTCAAAATACAAAAAAGGTACATTATTACCTTTAAAGTTGATATAAAAGTATGGTACAGTACTAATGGAAAACAAAATTTTTCTTTAGGTAAAACGATGTGTGCAACGTTACTTAGATATGAATACAGTAGACATTGTCCAGTATTTCTCTTCCTGCTTGCCGGCTTCAAGGGCAGAAATGTATATGCCATCAAGACAGATGCTGCAATATCTACTGGTTAGACTAATGGGCATATCAAGGCTCTTGCATCAAACTGTTCTCTACTGCAAAACAGCAGGGAAATTTCTTATTAAACGAGTATGTCTTGGCCAGTCATGGAATATAGCTACCTTGTTACTTGGCATTATTTCAAGAATCTGGTAAGTAGAAATAAATTTTGTTGATCAGAAGATTAAACTTTGAGTATCAATGTATTATTTAACAGTTTTTGTGAAATTTCTTTCAGGTCTCTTTGCCAAAGTCGTGTACTATCAATATGCAAAGCGTACCGTGAGCTCATTCTATTTGTGCCTAAATTGATTGCCTCTGAAGCTGCTTGGTTACCTGAAAATTTCAGCTTTCCTGAAGATTTGTGTGCTTGGCTAGAATTAGAGTTACCACAAGTACCCAAGACTGAAAAGTTGTAAGTATTATACATGATAATAAATATGGTATCTTGAACTTGTCACTGTTATGTAGTGGCTAGAGCATGTCTGGCATGCGGGGCATCAGTGTTTGATACATCAGTGTTGTTGATCAGCTAGTAGGTAGGTAGTGATGAGTGGTGATTTTTCAGCAGGTTTAAAAGTGTTTTAATATATTGCATTGTGGAGGCAGGCTAGGCAGTTAGACTACCTCTTGATCATAGCAATAGTACTGCTATCATAACTTGACAAGTGGTCAGAGCCATACAGGGGGTCTGTTCCATAAGGTTTTATGAGAAATTCGGTATCGAGAAGGGAGGCGTGGCTCACAAGTTCTCTATAATAAACCCCCTGTAGTTCGCCCCCTTTGTCGGTGAATTTTTACGGAACAGACCCCCAGGTTTGATACAATGTCAATTACATGACTTCCAACTCTGGGACTCTGGGCACTTTTTCTAGTTCACAGGAACACTTCTGCCATGTCAGTGAACTACAATGTAAGTTTTTTTTTTTTCCAGGTGTCACTCGTATTGTGTCACTTTTTGTTTTCTTTTTCTTTCTTGACTAAGCGCTTGCTAGCATAGGTAATTTAAAGACATGTAATTGACATTAGGTCTGATAGTGTAGGAGCCCGGAGGAGTGAGACTGTGATCTGGTAAGTAATAGTTCATAAGCATAACTAAATCACCTGAAAGTATTTATAGTGACTCACCTTCACAAGGGGGTTGTGATGTCAAAGATGTACCATATCCAGGGGCGTATTCAGGGTGGGGGGGGGGGGGGGTTCGGGGTCTGAAAAAGCATAGGAAAAGGGGGTGGTTTCCCCCCTTTCCCTATGCTCAATATAGACTGGACCCTCCTGTCGCAAAATCCTCCGCTGACCATATCATATACCCTACGTCAATTCTGTTACTAATATTCAAAATATTTCAGAGCTCATGCACCACTTCTATCAGACAGAATCTTCAATTTACTCATTGAGGATGATGAAGATAATGAAGGTGTATTGTTGAAGGAAGATCCTGTAACAATGCTACAAGCAAGAAGTGCCTCATCTTCAGGAGCAGTTGCAACAAATATGGAATCAGAAGATCTTGGAGGTATTATCATTGTTATTTCTTTTTTATATTACAGTATACATTAATATTTTATGATGAAAAATAGAAATAAAAGAAAAGGATAGAAGTACCAGCAAGGGCTTTACCACAGTAGAAGTTCTGTAGAGAGGTCGAGGGTTGAGGTCTCACTTGGCACATAGTTCAGTTATAATAATGTTTGCAAAACTGCGAGCTGTTTTCATCATAATTATCAAGGCTATACGCTACTCTGTGATGTGCTCAAGTAAAACTCTTCTTTGACTGATGTCATTGCGATGATGAAATCTATCAGTTAAACAAACATTTCAAAAAACTTTGTACCATGTGAGACATCAACCTCTCCATAAAATTTCTATTATGGTAAGACCCTTTTGCTGGTAATTCTATCCTTTTATTTAATATTCATCCTAACCGTGGTGGCTTTTCCCTTACATTAAATAGAAATAACATAGTTTACTCATAATTTGCTTATATAACAAAATAATCATAATTCCATGGGTTTGAACTCCACTTGTTCAATATCCTGACTAGCGTAACTGACACTACCTGCATTTCTTGCCTCATGTCAACATACCTGAATCACAATTTAGCAGGGTTTTAAAAAAAATGCCTGCAGGTAGTTTTTTTTTTTTTTACCACTTTTTGTGGTTTTTATTGTTTTGTTTTAAAAAAATAGTAATAAAACCCACTTTGTGTTTTTTTTTTTCTTTAAACAGACGTATGTAAATAAAGCATGTTTGTTTTTTAAGCGTTGTTTAAAAAGCATTTTTTCTTTAAAATATTTTTTCCATGTATGAAATTAAAAATAGAAAAAACACTTTTTATATCGGGACCATCATTTGTTTCACTCCAAAAAAGACGCGGTAAAAAAACGTCAAATTAATGAACCGGTGAAAGAAAAAAGTTAATATGTTTCAAATCATATTTTAAGCTTTATATTTTCTACAGAAATAGCAATTTTTTTACACTTAAAAGAAAAAAAACGTGTTTTTTTTTTAAGTGGGTACCCGGGGCCTACCCCAAAAAAGGTAGAATTTTTTTTTTTGGGGGGGGGGGGGGGCAAAAATCCGAAACCCTGCAGTTAAGTCATGTTTTGTTTTGTTTTTCCAGAATCTCTTACATCTCGTGACAATACTGTTGCTAAAGATAAATTAAAAAGCTTGAAACAGAAGATCATAGCTATCAATTCTGCTGGAGCTCTAACAAGTTTTGTTAGTCAAGAAGTGACAAGTAATAATCAGGCTCCTACTCAATTGCAATTTCATCTAAAAGGCCTACTTAAGGAGATTCAGAAAAATGATAAGTTAAATCGTAATAAGAAAAATGTTAAATTGATTAAAAATGCAAAAAATGAAATATTACAATGGATAAATAATGCCTGAAATAAAATTACTTTTTTAATTAGTTTCTGAAAAATTAAGATGGATATTCTTCACCTACATTGTTTCTTCGATGGCTCCTCGGAAAACTAAACTATCTATAGTCTCCTCGCACCTCAAATTTGGAACATCTACGCTTTCCGCCTCTCCCGAATTTGAAGCATCTATTACCAGCGCTCCATTATAAATGCTTCAAATTTGGGAGAGGCGGAGAGTGCAGATGTTCCAAATTTAAGGCGCGCGGAGACTATACATAGTTCAGTTTTCTGCGGAGCCATCGTATCTTGTTAACCCTATTACAGTGCATTCACATATTTATTGATTGTGTGTAATTTTGCGCAGCATTGCCTCAGAAAATTTACTCTAGAAATTTCTGTAACTGCGCAGCAAAATTCTGCAGTTAATTTTATATCCTGTGGAAAAGTCTACCATTTTGTTATAATTTTCTGCAACATTCTTGTGCTGCATCAAATATTTGATTTACAAATACATGCAGACTTTTGCTGCGATGATTTTTTTAACTTGTTGTGAAAAGTCAATAAATTTTGGTGAAGCATTTGATGCGCAAAGTCAAATGGTTACAAATAACAACAAACAAGAACGCACCTTTATAATTTCAAATTATATCATAAGTTCTATAATTAAATATATTTATAAGATATTATTAGCGCTACCCCAAATAAAGGATATTGCTAATATTTTATATATATTAAAATTTCTTTGTTTTTACATCCTTAGTTTATCCTCAAATTAAAACATATTCACACCTGCATTTTTCTAATACGATTTTGCATTGCATTTTTTTTTTTTTTTTTTTTTATATCTTAGTTTGAAACATTTAGGATATAAAAATAGTCATTATAATTTAAAGGGTGTGTACGCATGACGTCATTCTGAGTGCTTTTTGATGCTCTTCTTGAGTAATGAATAACATTGCTCAGCATAGGACAAACGTAGTTTTTGGCTATTTTCTTTGGAAAATTAGCTATTTTTTGGTCATTATTATTTTTCTTGCATACTTGAGGTACTAATTCAACCTGTTAACAGCATCAATGCTCTCTAAAAAATTGTGAAGTATTTTTAAACTGGAAAAATGTGCCATTTTCCTATACTGGCCCATGTTATTTAGTACTCACTTATGGAGTCGACTTTAACATGAATGAAACCACCCTATATCATATATATGACAATGATTAAAAAAAAAAAAAAAAAAAAAAAAAAAAAAAAAAAAAACAACTTATTTAATTAATATGTATGTAGTTCATGATTTTGGTGTATACAGATTCATGCTTAAGGAATAATAAAAATTATGTACAAAATAAGAGCGCAAAGCTTTAAAATGTTTTAATTGTTAGTTCCGATGAGTCAGATATATGTCCAGATGTTGGACACTTTTTATTTTATTAACTCGCTTTGATTGTGAGCCAATACCAATTTGAGCAAATATATTACCCAATAAACCAGCGTAGCACATGTTATTTTATACTTTTGTTTTGTAGGAAAAGGGAAAAGTTATATAATTTAATTTTTACTTTTTTGCAAATCAATCACGCAGTCGACGAGTTTTCAGTTTTTAAATTTATAAATATTTTAGCGCCTTCCCATTTTCGATAGTCATTTGCCAATTTCGAGCGCGCCCAAAATCTGTTGTTTACTCGTTTTCAGTTGTTACAACAACATAACCAGAGTCCCCTCCACCTTGATTCTTGTGCTCAAATTTTAGCTAGAAGTTTTTATTTTTGGCTGATCATCACATATAAAAAGGTAATATAAATCAAATGTGGTATAGTGTCTTAATTGGTTTTCAATATTTAACATTTCCTATACATACAAATTTTATATGGATTGCTTGCTGTAATTGACCTCGCGTTTCATAGGGAAGGGGTCAGGAGAGGAGGGAAAACAGTCTTGCTAGCACACATCACACATGAATCATGCTAAAAGTCAGTCACTGCCTAGGCAAATATACCTTTGCGCCTTTACATACTACTCTGTGATGCAATACTGGACTGTTTATCCCTTTTCTTCCCTATGAACTCGGTCAAAACAAGCACTGATCGGATTAAAATTTCTTATAAATATCTGCACCAATAGATGTACATACACATAAGCATGCAAACATAAAATTATGTATGTATACATACATACATTGCGTTCATAGGATCGAGCACATACACAATAGGTATCCTGTGCAAAATACAACTTGCACATATCCAAGCAAGATCAGTGAGCTCAAGCACACATTTAATTGCTGCAGTCTAATGCATGTACATATATATGTACATGTATGTACATATATATGTACATGTATGTACATATTAACCATTATTATGCAATAATGATGGGATATTGCATGGAGCATTATTATGCAGACTACATATAGCCCTCACCTCAGACATTAAGCCCCCTGTTTGCACATGCTTACGTATTTAAGGGTTAAATAAAGTGTCCTATTTTGTTTATAAGTCGCCAGTGTTTATGTAGACCTTGATACGCTGAATCTTTGCATCTTGTTATTAATCTTTGCAAGTATATAATGCCAGCTATGAACACACAATGCATAGTTTTATCAAATATAAATTAAGCAGAATCATACAATCAAATATATACTCTGTGCCTATATGTATAGTACAAGAGTAAATAGGAGAGGGAAAAAAATAGGACAAGGATGCTTCATAAATGGTACCGCATCCCGTATTGTTCTGATAAATGTGTGTTATCTACAGCTACTAGGTGACTCATAATTCAAGAGCTGAGAGAAGATTCAGACCTTTGAATTTGTTCAGTTAAAACTCAAATCTTCACCTAGTTATGAATTCATTGTGTAAAAGTGCCCGTTGATGTTCATATCCTTTGATAACGTAATATCCAATCTAAAATGATTTCAAGTTTCTTTTAAAGCAGTGACAGTAAACATATCAGAAAGTAACTAAAGTAAGTAAAGTAGTTTCAGTCCCCTAGGCCTTTTGATAAATTGATTAGCAAGTTACTATTTCTTAGAAATTGTCATAGAGAATTCATGTAACAATAAAGTTTGAAAAAAAAAAAAAAAAACTTATGCAAATTTAAGAAAATAAACCATCGAGATTTGGTTAATAGTACGGTAAACTCTCGATTTTGTGAAGTTCAGTTCTGTGATTTTCTCGATGTTATGACATACTCAGTTGGGTCCACAGCAGACTTAAATATAAGTATGCCAATGTTAAAGTTCTCAATTTTGTGAAATGTTCATTTTCTGGGTACCTTGCAATTTTACAAAACCGAGAGTTTACTTTATAAAAGAAAAGGATAGAGGACACCAGCAAGAGCATTACCATAGTGAAGAGTGTCCTGTAGTTTGATGAAAATCTTGCTAGCACAGAGAGATAAAAAATAAAAAAGTAATACATTTTGGGTAGCTTTCGGCACTAAACTCAAAGAGAAAATGAAATAAGTCTTCTTCATATTAAACTTAAAAAGTCTTAATTATTACATGAGGTATTGTTTATATAAATATTTTAATTTTGTTAATCATTCTGTTAGCAGATCTCCACAATGTCTAGCACATCACAAAAACACAAGAACTTTGTAGCTGAGCCCATGGGAGAAAAACCTGTAACAGAGCTGGCAGGTATCGGAGAAGTTCTTGGCAAGCGCTTAGAAAGTAAAGGATTTGACAAGGTAAGACTTGGTCAAATATATATGTATTTAACCTACAAATACATATTTAGTAACTGTGATATTAATAGTCAAGTGGTCTATGTATATTTTATTATTATACATTTATTTTTTTCGTAATTTCAAATAGCAATTTAAGGAAAACAAAACATCACGGCTAGGATCACTAATAAAGAAAAGGATAGAATTACCAGGAAGGGCCTTACCACAGTAAAAGTTCTATAGAGAGGTCGAGGTCTCGCGTGGCACAGTATTTGTTATAAAAAAAGTTTATTTATAACTGAGAGCTTTCGTCATATGTTAATGACAATGAAGTAAATCTCTTCTTTGATTGATAATGTCATTAACATATGACGGAAGCTCTCAGTTATAAATAAACTTTTTTATAACAAATACTGTGCTACGCAAGACCTCGACCTCTCTATAGAATTTCTACTGTGGTAAGGCCCTTGCTGGTAATTCTATCCTTTTCTTTATAATTGATAATTTCAAATAGCAACTACATTCAGATGATAGATTGTCATGGTGCTGCTATAATGTCCAATGTCTACTTCACCTTGAAAAAAATAAATATTTATAGGTCTACACTTTTTTTTTTTTTTTTTTTTTTTTTTTTTTGCTGCAAAAAATGCAAATGACCTGAAAAGTAAAAATCTATAAATTTTGTTTCAACGTCAAGTGGGCATTAGTCAATATATTGGCATCCTGTCAATATACAAGTGAAATGTTAAACATGTGTAAACATTGTTATGTAAAAAAATAAAAATAAAAAAATAAAAATAAAAAATACCTAGATGGATTGGAACACATTAAAATATTCCGTCAAGCGAGCATGCATTATTTGCAATACATGTTGTGGGTGGACGTGCTCGTTTCCAGCATAGCTGCTGCTGATTCCGAATGCCCAAGAGCCGTCAATTGTATATTAAATAATTTATTACTGTAGTGTACATTATCGGAGTGGATAGAATGAAAAAAGCATGCTGCTTTTGGTGTGTACTGTGTTAGGTGTTAGGTCACATTAGTTTATACAGTAGTTTATCTCCTAAAACGGGAATATCAGAACAAATACAGTACAACAAAATGCACGCCACTATTGCGCTATTCTGGAAGAGACTGCAGAACTAGATGTGTAACGTTACTTCAAATGACAGCGTGTAGTTCTGCAGTCTCCTCCAGGCACAATAGTGGGTGCGTATTACATCTGACATTCCTGCTAGGAGATGAACTACTGTATAAGCTACTGTGGTGTTAGTTATTGTATCTCATTATAAATTTGTCATAGAGACCCCATTCACTTAATTTTTTAATAATAATAAAAAAATAAAAAATAAGTGTAGAACAGTGTGTATAATTGCACATTGATCCCATATCTTATTATGTACGTAAATTTTTGAAATGTGTTAATGTTCATTTTTACATGCTCTAATCTGCCTGCGTACTATTTGTTTGTCCTGAAATCTCAATTTATATTATTAAAGTGACTGTCCGGACATAACAACATGTCTTTTCAATTTATTAAACACAAAATGGGACAACCAAAAGCATATTCAATTATTACTATTATTCAAATGTAACCCTGCAAGAGAGCGCAAAAAATTTGTAAAGTAGGCAAAATGTACAAATTTTGAACATTTCTGACATCAGGATTGTTCACATTCAATAGGGTGTGTGCGCATGACGTTATTTTGAATGCTATTCGATGCTCTTCTTGAGCAATGAATAACATTGCTCAGCATAGGACAAACACAGTTTTTGGCTATTTTCTTTGGAAAATGAGCTATTTTTTGGGTAGTATTATTTTTCTTGTATACTTGAAAAACTAATTCAAAGAATTAACAGCATTAATGCTCTCAAAAATATTTCAAAGTATTTTGAAACTGGCAAAATGAGTCATTTTTCCATACCAGCATAATGTTATTTAGCGCTCACTTATGGCGTCGACTTTAACATGATTGAAAGCAACCTATAGAAAAAGTTGTGCGGGTTTCATAAGCTGAAAATTTGATTTTACGTTTAGAGCCTCAAAACAAGGTTCTTGGACAAAGTAATTGTATTTTTGAAAAATCCTTTTTTTTTTGTGTTTAATAAATTAAAAAGGCATGTTACACGGTCTGGAGAGTTCCTTTAAGAACCACCGAGTAAATAGTTATGACAAATTATTGACAGTTTCTCATTTGTCATGTTTATTTTACATTTCAGGCCTACGTTGTGCTGGGCCAATACCTGGTTTTGAAGAAAAATCAAGAGCTCTTTGTTGACTGGCTAAAGGACACATGCAGTGCAAACACTAAACAAGCTGGGGATTGTTACAGCTGCTTGAATGACTGGTGCGATGAGTTCCTGTAATCTACAGATTTGTGTATCTCTCTCTTCTTATACACCATCTTCTCCTTTAACATCTGCAATAAAATTAACTTATGGTGTAATTTACTAATACATTATTTAATACAACTTTAGGTATTGCTTTTTTTTTTCTATTGTTTTAAAGAGCCTTCTTTGTATTAATCTTAATTCTTAAAGAAGAGGAAAAAGAAAAAAATAATCAAATGCCTCCATTTGAAGTCATTTTATTTAATAAGATCTGTTACAGGTGACATAAAATGTACAGTCAACCGGGGTGAAATTGAAACTGTAATCACGTGCAAGCTTTCACTTTTCACTATCTTGCTAGACAGAGCACTTTGAAAGCGGGTCTGTGATTGGCTTTCAATTTCACCCTGGTTGACTATTATAATACAGTTCATTATTAATAAATTTAGCATCTTCTTATATGCACCAGTATTGGCCTTAATTCTTGTTGCGACATATCATTTAAAAAAAGATGATGATGTCATATATTATAATAAGACATAATTTAATAAATTAAAAATAAAATTATCTAAGTATTTTCTTGTAAATATGTTTTAAATAATGACTTTTTTTTTCTTAATAGACTTAGAGAATTATCATAAAGCTGTTTGAAAACTAGATTTATGTATTTTGTCCTTTCACTAAAATATTTGTATGAAAAACACAGTGCTGGTTGTCTAGTATTGTTTTAAATAGGTTCTTCTATAATTGCACTTTTAGTTAGCTTTTATGAGGTTTTCAAAATAAATGTATGAAATTTTATATTGTCTAACGTTTTAACTTTCCACAAAACTATAATTTTAATTCTTACAGTTCTTGTATTTTGTATTCTCGGGTGTCTGTAATTTTTATTATTAAAACATTAGGCTTTTTTGTAAACAGTAGTGTCGTTCCTAAACCCTGTTTTCTTGCACCACAAAATGCGCATTACATTTGAATAACCAAAGTTGATCGTCATTTTAGTAGCAGAAAACAGGGTTTACGAACAGCATTACTGTTGTTGTTTTTGTGCTCCAAAACACATACAACAACAACAAAAAGACAACAATCACTGGGATTGCGCATTGTTTTGGGGTAGATAACGCAGGTTTACAAACAAGCCTATTAATATTTCATCTATATGTCTTAAATTATTAATGTTCTTATAAGTTGTAGCTTAATTGATTATAGTAAAGCGTAGGACAGTGGTCAATTTCTTATCCTATCCGACTAAAAGCGATAAGAAATTGACCGCTGCTTAAAGGAACAATTGTTTTGAGGCCGACTTAAAATGTTATTGCTCACATCCGCTTCCATTTCTACGTACTATGAATGCGCAATCGGGAAGTGGATATGAGCGAAATCGCTAAAAGTCAGCCTCAAAACAGTTGTTCCTTTATTAGTCCATTGTCACTGTAATTTTTCTGATTCATGCGTTCAATGTTCACTTTTCAAATATATATTGGTTGTCACTTTCTTTAATGTTTATGTGTTGAATCTTTGATAGCTTCTGCTGATTGTCAAGATTATTTTTCTAGATCAATAAAGAAAACTTAAATATATTTATAATCTGAGCTTTTATTTACAAATATCACAAAATAAGCTATAATATAACCATATCAATTTAAGGAAAAAACCATCGCGGTTAGGATCAATGATAAAGAAAAGGATAGAAAAACCAGCAAGGGCCTTACCACAGAACTACTGTGGTAAGGCCCTTGCTGGTTTTTCTATCCTTTTCTTTATCATTAATATAACCATATTGACATTAAATAAATATTATGGAAAAGCGACTGTGATGGATTGTTAATTAAAAGATTTTATCAGATAAATTAGGAAAAATTCGGGAATAGGAAATAGTTTAGACTGACAAACACCAGTACAGGGCAAAGAAAATACTTGAAATAGAAATTATTTTCTCTCTACCACGGTGTCCCTGTCAAAGTACATAAATAAATGTACGTAATTTTATTTCATTTTATTATTATTTTTCCCCACTCGGTGTCAGAATCAATTATTAAACCTTAGCAATGGCAGGTCCTGTGGGTTCCAAACTAGTTCCTAAGTCCTGACCATCCTGACTGATAATTGTCTTTATCCAAAAATAAAGCGAAAGAAATCTCAATATTCTCAATGTCCTTTACCAATGTCCATGGACCTTTACATTAAAAAAACTAGTGAGCTATTTTTAAAAGTCGCGCTCATTTTACTACTGGGACCAAAATTTCAACGAAAATGAAGAAAACAAAAATTATTGGGAAAAAATTAAGCAAATATTTATAATGATAAATTCTTTTAAATTAAGTTAATTTTCAATTAGGTTGCAAGTATGAAATTCTAGTAGCTTTACGCTAAAAAACTCATTTGACTTCGGAGTAAAATTAAAGGACGGAGTTGCTGTAATGGCGGCCATGTCATGAAGGTGCCTGATTACTATTTTGTGCCTGGGATGGAAGAAAACTCGTCGCAAAATCACAACGGACAATTAGGGCCAAGTGGAGGTGGAAACATTGCTAATAAACAAAATGACGATGGAAACCAAAGAACACAGTATTCAATACCTGGGATATTACATTTCATCCAACATGAGTGGGCTAGGTTTGAAATGGAGAGGTCACAATGGGAAGTGGAAAGGGCGGAATTACAGGTAAATATTGAAACATATTTTTCTATTTTCTTAATATTCTTTAGTATTTACATAAAAAGTAATTAGTTTATCCTTAATTTTGCATCCTTATTCATATTAAAGAATAATGTTTAGGTGTGGCATTTTAAGCATTCGGCTTTAGTTGGATGCGCTAAGATGCATACAATGTTGATAAAAAGTTTTTGCTTATTACACGTCAGAATATCTTAAATGTGAAACAAATGTTATTTTTGGGCTATTTTTTATAGAAATATCTATTGCAATTATGTTGAAAGTTATTACGCGCGATTGGAAAAGCCATAAAAGTGTCAAAATTTTACATCATTTATTGACTTTTTTTTTTTTTTTTAGTCAGAATGGCTCCTGTCAGCTGACAGAGTTATGATTATTTTATTTTAGTTACACATTAATCTACGTATATTATAATTACAAATAATAACCCTACATGTTTTAATTTAATGAGAAATTTTATCGTTATTTTTATTTTTGCAATATATTTTGTGTGGGATGCCTCGTATGTTGCTCAGTTTTCTGGATTTTAACTAAACAGTATGCATCCATGTATGTATGTATAATGAATGCTTGCCATTCATAAAATGCACACTGAAAACGCAAATGCTACATATATAATATGTATCATACATACATACATAAATAAATATTCTCTATATTTTTAAGTGCATTCATTTGTTTATATTACGATGTATGCTAAATATAATATATTTTTTAATTGATTAATTTATCCGTTGTGTAATTTAGGACAAATTTTGTAACCAAGGCACCAAGGCAGATGCAAGGAATGTGTACATTATGTAAATATATGCATATTATGTATGATAATTGCACTACTTATCGGCAGATTGCGATATTTTTTATTACGCAATCTACTTACGAAACAATTACTCTGAAATAAACAAAACAAAAAAAAATAATAATAAAAGCAACCCAGAGAAAAAAAAATTGTCGATAACTGCTCTACCTATAACTATACCGCTAAAATGCTTTTGGTTTGGGATAAAATGTTTTTAGCTTCATTGCTCTTTATGAGTGAAAATGTTAAGGTTTTTAATTTTATTCATCATTAGCTGTACTAATACGTTAAAAGTGTCTTTACGTAGATGTGGAGCCACTTAGAATTTTGCACCCAAACTGAAGAAATTTTATCAATAATCTTCTATGCCGTGTTCACATTGAGCTTTTCTTTAATTGGAATTGTTTAGTGAGCTCCATAAGAATGCATGTTATTTTGATCAAATAATTAACAATACCAATTGCAAAAAGCGCAACGTGAACACAGCATTACTACTCACAAATGCTAGAGTAAAAAATTATAGGGGATTATTTGTTGTTTTCCCGCTCATGTGTGAATGATTACACATTACCACTGGTGACAAGTATTGATAGTTTTCAACATTGAGTCACTTACACTGGCATAGTTGTTGGGGACAGGGAAGGCGACAAACTTTTGTCATAACAGAGAAGTGTAAATAAAATGTATATGACTTCCTTGAAGAAATGGTTGTGTTAAATATTTGTTCTGTATTTTAAAGTAAGGAACGCTTTAATGTTTATTTCTTTTTAAAAATTTTGTTAAAATAATAATCATAAAAACAACAAGTAATGCAGTAAGGTATATTTCAAAAAGAAAAATGTATCACCCTTTTTGGGTTACAGTACTGTACTTTGGAACATTTTTTTTTTTTACTAAATAGGTATTCACAGTGTAAACTCTATCTTATAAATTCCATTACAGTATTATTTTTTTTGTTACAGGCCAGGATAGCTTTTCTCCAAGGTGAGAGAAAAGGCCAAGAAAATATTAAAAGTGATTTGGTGAGGAGGATTAAAATGCTGGAGTATGCCTTAAAGCAGGAGAGGTAAGTTAAATTCAGAAATTTTTAATTATGTACATTTAACCTGTATACTTAAGTGTTTGAGTTTATAATTTTTTATTTTCCGTGAAGGACCTAAGTTCAGACACTGGTACAAATTCAAATCCAAATAGCTTATTTTTCAATTTTGTACAACCAAAATCAGTAGAGACCAGGACAGCAATCCTTTCTTATAGGGTGTGTGTGCATGTTGTCATAATAAATGCACTTCAATGCCATAATTGAGCAATGAATAACATTGCTTAGCATAGGACAAACGTGGGTTTTCGCTAATTTCTTTGGAAAATAAGCAATTTTTTTTTGGCATTATTATTTTTTTCGAATACTTGAAAACTTAATTCAACTTGTTAACAGCATCACTGCTCTCAAAAAAAATATATTGCTAAGTATTTTTAAACTGCTAAACTGTGTCATTTTCCCATACCGGCTCATGATATTTAGTACTCACTTATGGTGTTGACTTTAACATGAATGGAACCACCCTATTGCCCCTGAGATAGCATTGATAAAGATAGCATGGTCCAAACTTTATTGCTGCAATAAGAAAAGGGATAAGAAGGTCTGCTGTCCTAGGCTTTATGATGTTCGTAAACTGTTTTTGTGTGCTCAAAACCATGAAAAATGATAATCGCCTATTGCTTTATAAACGAAACTGCGCATTTTTTGTAGTAAGGAAGCAGGGTTTACAAACATTATACGTAGTAAAAGACTGTACATTTATTTAAATTATTATAGAATTACATCAACTTAAAAACTAGACACACTCATATTATAAGATTTGAGTCACACATATTAGGAATTCTTTTTTTATATCTTAAAAAATTCATAGTCTCAATATATAATATTATTTCATTGTCAAATGAAAGTAATATGTGTATTTATATGAAGTAATTATTTTAAATACATTTTAAATCCATGAAGCAATAGTATTAAAATTTTGTAGCAGTGATGAAACAGAAATGAAATTAAAATAATGATATTGTTTACAGAGCCAAGTTCCATAAGCTCAAGTACGGCACAGAACTGCAACAAGGCGATATGAAACCTCCAGTTTTTGATGAAGTGGTGTCGGATGCCAAATTAGATGGTGAAGCACCCTTCACTACGGTCAGCAATATCAGTTGGCGGCAGGGACGTCAACTGCTTAGACAGTAAGTGATTTTATGTTTTCAAAATGTTTATAGCCATACACAATCTAAATAGAATTTTAAATTTCACAATCTCTCTCTCTCTCTCTCTCTCTCTCTCTCTCTCTCTCTCTCTCTCTCTCTCTCTCTCTCTCTCTCTCTCCTCTATTTTTATTATTAGTGGTGTTTTTTAATTGAAAATTTACTTGATTATTATGATATGAATTATTTGGTTTTCATACATAATGTGTGATGCATTTCCTTTACAACTTAAAAAATTAAGCTTTTTTTCTCTTGTGAAATATTTCATATGGTGTTGGTTTTTGAGAAACACTTCTAAGTGATAAAATTGTTGTTATAATTATAAAAGAAATTAAAAAAAAAAAAAAAAAAAAAAAAAAAAAACAGCATTATTATATTATCAAGAAAAAGAACAAAAAAAACTATGATGTCCGTAGCTAGGTGAAGATCTTGATGGCATAGTTAACACAAATTTTTACATCGATTAAAGCCCTCTTCTTAAGTTGCTTAGAGTGTATGCTGTAAACAATTGAAACTTTTGTCCTCAAAACATTCTAGTCAATGTAAATATTTGTGTAAACTGTGCTATCAAGATCTTCACCTAGCTGATTTTTCTATTCTCTTCATTGTTAATGCATTTAGACTGAAAAAGTTTCAAATTTCCATTAATAACATAATGGAATCGACAGTTTGTTAAAATTCAAAGTTTAATATTTATTTCATTTAAATTGCAGATATCTTCAAGAGATAGGTTATGCAGACACTATCTTAGATGTACGTTCAAATAGAGTACGCTCTCTTTTGGGACTTAATAACAACGCAGAAGGTGAAGAAAATCTTAACAATGCGCCAGTACCAGCAGTCAATGGCAACGAGTCATCAAACAAACGTGCAAGCGAAACTCAAGGCAGAAGAACTCCTGCTAAAAAGGTACAGTATATACAAAATATTCCACATAATCATTTCACCATAAAAACAGGTGTACTTTATAAATATATCTATGCAGTACTTTACTTTAGTGGAAAATATGTGTGTCTCGTTTTTTATCAAGTGAAGCAATTTTTTTTTTTTTTTTTTTTGTCACGGTTAGCAAAATGTGTAACTTGTTTCCAAGCAGAATGTAGAAGACACTCCGAGCTACACATATTGCTTCACATGGTTAAAAAAAAAAATTTAAAACGAGATTAACATATTTTCTGCAACAACATCAATATTTAAAGTCTTGCAAGTTGCACCTTAGAAAAAAAAAATATCTACAATTTTTAAATAACAAGCTCCTCACATTTAGGCCATCATATTACTAAAACTACTTGATCTAGATTGTTCAATTTAATGCCCCCCCCCCCCCCCCCCCCCAAATAATAGCGGCTTCTGTTTCGTCTTACTACACGTGTACAGTAAGTTGAAACGAATCCGGATGTAAGTAAAATCACTTAAAGTCGGCCTCAAAACATTTGTTCCTCTATAAGTCAATAAGAGTAGTAGGTTTCTCTCTCTCTCTCTCTCTCTCTCTCTCTCTCTCTCTCTCTCTCTCTCTCTCTCTCTCTCTCTCTCTCTCTCTCTCTCTCTCTCTCTCTCTCTCTCTCTCTCTCTCTTCCTCAAATAGTGTTTCTTTCCAAAATTTCCAACTTACTACCGGTATTTTGAACTTTGTGTCTTAAAGCAAAATATTTAAGAGATACAGAAGAGTAAGTAATATTTGAATAATTATTCATGTACATTTTTTCACCCCAGGCACAGCCGTCATCTTTGACAGAAGCAATGATCCTGGATACCGAGGCAGCTGTTATGGCTAACTTCGAGTTCCTCTCTCCAGACGTAGACATGGATGACGATGACGATATGAGCGATGACTTGGATGATGCTCCAGACGATGAGACAGATGACGTTAAAACAGCCAAACGCAAGAATAAGGTATGTAGTTATTTTATTAAAAATAACTTGATGCATACTAATAAAAACTTTCTAAAGTGCTTTTAAATTCATAATTGTCTTCAATTAACATACAGTAAATTCAATGTCATCAATTAAATAAATAAAAATAATAATAATAAAAACTAAAGCTAAAACGTAAGTGTTTCTTACTGTACTAAAATAAAAATGATGTGATTAATACTGTATTGTTTGTTTGCAGCAGAGTCTGATGCTGAATGAGGGGTTAGCGGATGATGTAGATGCAGAAGCGGAAGAGGTTTTGAACGAACTCAACCTCCTAACAGAATCTGAAGATGCACAGAATGACCTAAGAGCACAGGGAGATCCTGCAAACTGGGGTAACAAATCACATCTTGAAATTATAAGTTGAAAGCAGGAGGGGTTTGTTATTAAATAAAGTCAAATGGGGGGGATTTTGGCCAAATTTGCAAAAATTATTTACTCTCTAACATAAGCTCATACATGAAACAAAACAAGTATTGCTAAAGTTTTTCTTTCACATTTGTATGAATTTCAGTTAGGGTGTTAATAATTTTTGAAAATTTGGCTAAAGTCACCACACGTGATATTTTTAAATAAAATTAGGAGGAAGGAGGAAAAGGTTCATTAATAACAAACTATAATGTTGTAAGATTTAAAAGATATTTCATAAATTAAAAATACTTTTACTTTAAGAGTTCATAGTTTTGTAACAAGGTGGTGTAATTTGCTAGGTCCAGGTCCAGGAATGGGGTTTGCAGCAGGTCAACGAAGGCCCTTGGGTACAATGGGAGATGAGGAAGGGCTGGACTCTTCCCTCGGACTTGGAGAACTTGCACAGCTGACTGTCAACAATGAAGCAGAGGCAGCTTATGATGTAAGTTTTTTTATATTATTACTCATAATATTGCTTATTGCAGTACTGGGAATTTTTTCTTCATGCTATTTGCCAGTCAAATATTTTATAATATATTTCAATATATCAATCTTCTCACATAAAAATGAAACTTCTACACTTTACAAATTTGAGCCTACCTGAAGCCTGGAGCATCGCACATCTGATTTTTATAGCAGAAGTTCCAGGTAGCTGCGACTTAGTAAAGTGTAGATCGTTCATTCTTTGGAAATTTATAAAGTGTGGAAGCTTCATTTTGACGAGAGAATCGAATGAATTTTCTAAACAAACAGGAATATTTGAATGAATGAATAATAATCTGGTACTGGTATAACATAAACCTGCTTATTATGGGTTCACAATGATGCGTAAATTCACGTAACTTACATGAAGATACGACAATCAATGTAGTTTGGATTCTTATGTGAACGTTACGTGAATTTACACGTCATTGTGAACAGCCCATTGCAATGAATGACTGATGTAAATTTATGTAATCTAATTGTTGCAACAATGAAAAATACTTCGATTTATGCATTTGTTCATTATCAGAGTTATTAAAGGCATAGACAACATGAAAACATAAGCATTTATATCACAAAACACTTGATGGGACTTACATAAATAACATTAATCGGTCTCAAAACCCAACTGTAGCGCCTTAGCAGCGGTCAGAAACTTTCAATTTATGCAACCCGCACAACATTTTTACACTAGTTTTTGCCCGTTTCTGACGTCATAAACAGAAATATTCACGCAAATTGCATACTTTACAATTTTTTTACGCCTTCTTGTGCGGCCACATTAACATTCTGGTAAAAATTATCAACAATTTTGTAGATCCCAAATTGTGTTAAACAACATGTTGTTTCATGTTTTCTATGCCTTTAAGGACAAAAATAATAATGATAATAAAATCTAATTATGAATTTTTATTTTATAGCAGATTTCTTCAAGCAAGGAAGCATACAGAAAGACATGGAATGCCAAGTACACATTGAGGAGCCACTTTGATGGCGTACGAGCTCTTGCCTTCCATCCTGTGGAACCAGTGTTAATTACTGCAAGTGAAGACCATACATTGAAATTGTGGAACTTACAGAAAACTGTGCCTGCAAAGAAGTGAGTTTGTTTAAAATATAATGATATATTATCATCCATCATCAGTTATACAAAATAATAAAAATATTATCACTAACACACTAGCACTACTTTGCTTTTCAAGCACTTTTGGCTTATTTTTCTTTCCCCATTTTTACATTTTTTTTTCAACCCACAAGAATTGCTTATAAAAATCAATCCTGTAAGGGTTTTGTTTGAACTTTTTTTTCTCTCTCTCCCATGAATTAATCCTTGATGGCTGGTGTCTGTTTTAAAGCCCCAGTTTACCCTGTATTGTGTAAAAAGGAAAAATTAAAATAATGCTTTACAGTTTTACAATAATCTGTTTGTGAATTTTTTTTTCTTTTGATGCAGCTTTAAATAATTTTGCTTTATATAATTGTTCATGAGCAGAGGATAAAATGCTCACCAAAAATAAATAAAATTAAAATAATAATACCTTTTTCTCATATCTAATTATAAAAATATAAAATGTATAAGCTCCTAGTAGTTTAAACAAGGTATTATTTACTAAAAGTTAAATAATTACTTTGATTAATTGAATGCCACATAATATTTATATCAATGTTGTTGCGAGCAATATGTGTAACTCATTTTTTGTCACGTGAAGCAAAATGTGTATCTTGTTATTTGTCAAGCCAAGCAAAACGTGTAAGTTGTTTTTTGCCATGCAATATGTAGTTGAGCGCCATCTACATAACTTTCGGAAACGGCTTACTTGTTTTGCTTCACATGGCAAAAAAACAAGATACACATATTGCTACACGTGACAAATAACGAATTACACATTTTGCTGTGCGTGACAAAAAACGAGTTATACATATTGCTCGCAACAACATCAATATATAATATATATATATATTTTATTACCTTGAGTAGTGTAGAAAATTTTATACAATTTAGCTTGTGAGGGAAAATAATTTTTTCATAATTTTGCACTGCTTGTAGGATGGTCAATACAAGAAGCATACAGATTTGGTGAGCACCACACATATCTAGAAAAGTGTCTTTTTTTTTTTTTTAGTGAAGCGTAAATAAAAAATTTAGCACACAGATTTTGTAGACATTAATTTTTTTTTATTTGCATTTGTATATTTTTGTTTGTGGTTGTGCATGCTTATGTAGGTTGTCACTAATAAATTTTACTGTTTATTGTTAATTTAGTTGTTAAATAATATTTTAAAAAGTTTAGAGTTAAAAAAGGGAAAGTTCAAGGGTTACAACATGGCTTTTTCAATGTTAGATAATGAATCTGAAGTGATCATTGACTCACATTCACATATGATGCCCTAAAGCCCTTTCGTAGCCCCGCAAACATGCGCTCATCCTGCGAGATATCCAACCTGCTACAACATTTTCTATAGTTAAGCCGTAACTATGACGTAAAAGATTCGGGTCAGGTTACATATCTTGCAGGATGATTGGTCACAAGTTTGTGGGGCTACAAAAGGGTTTTGGGTCATCACATGTGAGTTTATGAACAGTTCTTCTCATTATCTAACATTGAAGAACCCATGTTGTAAACACTGAACTTCCTCTTTAAAATCTATTATACTTAGCCTATAATAGGATATAATAATAATGAGTAATTTATTGCAATGTCAGAGCAAGTGTCAAAATATTGTATTTAAAATTAATGTATTATAATGCTCTGCTGTGTTAATGCTCTTATAATAGATTTCATTCTTTTGTGTTTTTTATTTTCTCTTTTTTTTTTTTTTTTTTTTTTTTTTTTTTTTTTTTTTTTTTTAGTGTATTGTTTTTATAGATGTTCAAGCAGGAAAGATGTCCTAAAACTTTTTTTTTTCTCTCTTTTTCTTTTTCTTTTTTGTCTAATCATTGTTTCCTGTTTTCCTGTCAAATGTTGATGTACACCCCAAATTGCCGGGCGTGCCAGGTGAAAAAACTTGAAGAGTGAGCCTTCGCTCTCTCTCAGTCACGCTAACATGGTAGAGTAGAGGGAGAAGGTGACATATCGCAGTGTTATCTGCTCTTTGTCAGGAAAACAAGTCACTCGGGTGCTCATCCCTCTACCATCGCAATATGTATCTCCTTCTCCCCCCTGTGAGTGCCACTGAGAAAGAGGGAAGGCCCGCTCTTCAAGTTTTTTTATGGCATGCCCGGCAATTTGGATGATTCGTGGTATACTGTCTACACATAATTTGAACTACAATTATTTGAGATGCTTATTTCATACCTGCATACACACATTTAAGTAACTGAAAACTAGGTATTTCATTAGTCAACACTTACATTATCTGTGATTGAACATACATGCTACAACATTTATATTTTGTCTCCTTCTTAAATGTTAAAGAAAATTATATTTTACATCTTAGAGATATTAAGGAAAATAAACCATTGCAGTTTGGTATGATAAATTTGAAAGAAAGAAATAGGAGCAAACCAGCAAGGACCTTTCCATAGTGTCCCATAGTTTGGTGAAAACTTGCTAGCACAGAGATAAAAAAAACACTAAAACATACTGAATAGCTTCCAGCAATTCACTTCAAGAGAAAATTGAGTGTGCTTTGCCTTCAGTCCTTACAGACTTGGAGAAAAACTATAAATTATCAGTTTAGTACCAAAAGCTATCCAATATGCGTTTTTTTTTTTTTTTTTTTTTTTTTTTTTAATTTTATTATTATTTATTATTATTATCTCTGTGCTAGCCAGATTTTTACTGAATTATTGAATTATGGGACTCTCTACACTATGGTAAAGCCCTTGCTGGTTTTCTTCAGGGGGGGGGGGGGGGGGGGGGTCCTCATAAGGATGTTGCGACGTCACGTGAATCGTTTTGCCCATATAGTTAACATTGCTGTTACTGAAACGCGTGACGTCTCAGCTGCTAGTGAGCCCCCCCCCCCCCCCTCGTGGGGTTTCTTCTATCTGTTTCTTTTTAATTTATCATATTTTACTCTTTTCTATTATTATTATTAAGCATTGGTCTTGTTTACAGTGTTACTACTTTGTAAAAGTAAATACAGATGACAAGTACTTCTTAAGAATTGTGAAATAAAGCTACATACAATGTAAAATTTCTTGTATATGTGTTCAGAAAAGCATCTCTATTTTTCTGTAAGTATAACAATAACTTTCTTTTTATCAGGTCGGCGTCTCTAGACGTAGAGCCACTTTATACGTTCCGTTCTCACACTGGGCCAGTCTTGTGCCTTGCCATGAGTGGCTCCGGAGAGCAGTGTTATAGTGGAGGACTAGATGGTCTTATCCAGTGCTGGAATCTTCCCAGTCCAAACATCGATCCATACGACTCATTTGGTAATTATGTTAACCAATATATAGGTCCACTGGTCTCAAATAAATCTAACCAAAGCATTAATCTCTCAAAATGCTAAATATATGGGGAAACTTTAACGCAAGCGATCAGATTTATTTGAGACCAGTGTATACCCTAACCCAGAACAAGATGAGATTTTTTTTTTTTTTTAAACTGGATGCACCCTTTTTTCTCAAACAATTTTCCCAAGATAAAACATCAAAATTTTACAGAAGATGAATGTAATATTGAAGTTTATGCATATTAAATTTTATTTCCATAACTTTATTAGAATCCAAGAAAAAAAAAAGTACATTTGAAATATCTTGTCTTGTTTTGGTAAAAGTTTATATATTCACACTGAATGGAGAAAAGCTGGAAAGAGTGAAAGAGTTTGTATATTTGGGAAGATTATATCAAGAGAATGGAAGTATAGATGGGGAGATTGAGAGGAGAGTGGCGGCAGGTAGGAAAGTAGTTGGCAGCATGGCAGGATTGGCCAAGAGTGATGCTTTATCAAACAAAGCAAAACTTACAGTGTACAATTCTGTCTTACTCCCAACTATCTAATATGGTTCTGAATCATGGGTATGTCAGAGTAGGCATATGAGTAGGGTGAGTGCTGTTGGTATGAGTTTTCTCAGAATTATGTGTGGTAAAACAAGATTAGATAGGGTAAGGAATACTTGGGTGATGGAGAAATGTGGAGTAAAAGAAACTGTGACTGAGAAGTATGAGAACAGTGTATTACGGTGGTTTGGTCATGTTGAGAGAATGGGTGATGAAAGAATAGCAAAGCAGGTATTTCATAGTAGAGTGGATGGAAGGAGAGATAGAGGCAGGCCTAAAACATCATGGTCTGAGGTGGTTGGAAGATGTTTGAAAAACAAGAATGTACGCAGTATGAAATGCAAAAGGAAATGTATGAAAAAAAGACTGGCGGAAGCAAGTGAAGTATGTCAGGATAGGAAGTTGTGGAGGTCTATCACTTGGTCAGGATAAAACATCTGTGTTGTTGGCTTACCCCGAAAGGGATTATAGCGTCATGATATGTATGTATGTATAAATTATATAATTTCTCATAATATATTATATTTTACTCCTCTTTGATAATTTTGTATTTTGTCCCTTTGATAGATCCAAGTGTTTTGACAAGCAACTTAGAAGGTCACACAGATGCAGTTTGGGGACTAAGCATTCACACTCAACGTATGCAGCTTCTATCTTGTGGTGCAGATGGTATGGTCTGCCTCTGGTCACCACAGAACAAGTCGCCATTACTCTCCACATTTGCCTCTGCTGAAGGTAAGCTCTTTTAAGATAAACTTTTTCAAATATAGTATTGGGTTATCCTCTCATTTGAAGAATTTTCTTAACATTGCGAGCACCATAAGATTCAAAGTACTTTCTGCGCTCTCTTTCAGGGCTCAATGCTCAGGCCCTATCAGGTAGGTCTATCAACTTCAAAGAAACTGCTATGAGCTTATACGGACGTGATGATTTTGGTCACAAATTTTTGAAAACACATGAATAGATGGCACGAGTTGAGAGACCCCCGAATGAAATAATGGCTTAACCAAGAGGGTGACCCAATACCATAACTTCAGTATCATTCACAGGGCTCCGAAAATTAATATCTGTTGATGGATAGACAAAGGTGGAAAAATGCCAGTAAAATAAATGGACCCTGTCACATGGTTTTAAAAGTGATAGGCAAACCTGGCAACTCCCAACTTTTATCACCATTAGTCAATTACTGCGTTTTTAAAAGGGTTCAAACATTTATATTAGTGTAGTTCAATCCATCAGTTTTCTACACATGCACAGTATGCTTTCTCATGTGTTAGACTTAGAGTATAGTGTTGCATAGCCTTCAGTTTCCGACTAGTTGACGGACATCAAATCCATGTACCATGTGAATATTTAATTCACACTTACTAATTCAATTTTATTCAACAGATGGCCAGCCAACATCAGTGGACTTTGTTCGTAATGAAACCAATCAAATGGTAACTGCGTATAATTCATCTCATTGTGTCATCTATGATTTGGAAACTAGGAAACCAGTAATACGATTAGAGACGAGTCAGGTAATTTCTTATTATTTTAGTAATATATATGTATGATTGTATATTATTTGTTCTGTATCATTAAATATGTTTTTGTTTTGTTTTCAGGTTGAGAACAGTACACAACATGACAAACAAATTAATTGTGTTGTATCTCATCCAACTCTTCCACTCACTGTGACAGCACATGAAGACCGTCACATTCGATTCTTTGATAATACTACAGGCAAGATGGTACACTCAATGGTAGCCCATTTGGATGCTGTTACCAGTCTGGCAATTGATCCAAATGGTCTGTACCTGCTCTCAGGAAGTAAGTATCCCGGTTTTAATTTGTATAGGTATATTTTTTATTCATTGATAAATACATATAAAATACAATAGTATATGGAATGATTAGAGTATGTTAAATTGAAAATTATTTTAACACAAAGATTTTCGAACTGTTTGATTATAATCTACAAACTAAAGTATTGACACATTCGATTAATTTTTAATATAATATGCTATTAACATTCTATGTACCCTCCTCCCGAATAAATCTGACGGAAGCGTTGATCACTCCAAATGCTAAATATATGGGGAAACTTTAACACAAGCGACCAAATTTATTCAGGAGGAGTGTACTACTGTCTTTTATATATATTTATTATTATTTAAACATTTATATATCCGCTGTAGTGTTTTTTTCCTAAAATATATTTATATATATTAAAATAAATTTAAGGAAAAAAAAAACATTGCGGTTAGGATCAATAATAATAATAAAAGGCAGACAAAGCAGCAAAAGCATAGTGAATATATTGTGCTATTATTAATATTTTTATTGCAAAAGATCTATGGAATTATTCTTTGTATAAGCTTTAAAAAAAAATCCTTGGGATTTATTATTATTGGTACTAAAAAATTCAAAAAGTTACAAGGGAACATTGAAAACACAAATGAATAATACATGGTTGTGTGTGTTTAATCTAAACCAAGGTCACGACTGCAGTATAAGACTGTGGAATCTGGACAATAAGACGTGCGTCCAAGAAATCACAGCGCATAGAAAGAAATTTGATGAAAGTATCTTTGATGTTGCCTTCCACCCTTCAAAGCCATACATTGCTAGTGCTGGTGCAGATGGACTTGCCAAGGTGTTTGTGTAAGCTAAACCTTGGAGTGGACTAGCCCTCTTCAACCTGTCCATGTGTGCAACAAAGGAAAAGAAAAAAAATAGAAAAGAAAAAGAAGATAGAAAAAAAAAAAAAAAAAAAAAAAGGACATCTCAACAATATAAAAACAAAATATTATATATCTCCCTCAGTTTTAGAAATTTATTGATGTATAGCTTGAGAAAATGATAATCTAATAATTATTTTCTTTTTGCTTTAAAATTTTCTTTTATGCTTCCATTTGTTTTCAAATCTTTTTTTTTTTTTTTTTTTTTTTTTTCGGCTTTTATCATTATTGTGTTTCTTCCTCAACTTGTGTTGGTTAATCTTTTTAAACCTTTATTTATGGAAAAGATTATTTATGAGGTTGCAAGCATCGGTTGAGAACAATAGGCTTGTTTGTAAACCTCTTACTTTGCCCCCATAAAACGCGCAATCCCTTTTAAAAAGCATTAAGCGATCTTCACTTTTTCGTGTTATGGAGCATACAAAACATGGTTTATGAACAAGCCTAGTGCTGCAAGTAGGTAGGTCAATATGTCTCTGTATTTGTCAAACATAAAATTATATATAAAAAGAGGAAAAACTGTTAAAAAAAATACAGGAAAAAAATATATAATAAGTAGAACTACTATGTAGCTCAAAAAAAAAAAAAAAAAAAAAAAAGTAAAAATATATAAATATTATAATTAGCCTGTAACTTATAAATTTAAAAAAAAGAAGTAAATAAAAAACTATGTATAAATTTTGGTCCATAAGAATAATTCTTTCCTTAAAATGGAAAGTTTTTGTCCCATTAATATTAAAAAAAGAAAAAATTATAATTTTTTCTTTCTTGCAAATACACATAGTAGAAATTAAAAAAAAAAAAACAAATTTAATTTGTTAATATAATAGACTTTTTACCATCCTACTTTAATAATTAATGGACTTGTATAAATTAAAAAGAGAGAAAAAAAATATTAATAATAAAATTATGACGAAAAAAAAAATAAAAAAACGAAGCTGCCTTTACATTATTTGTGTATATTTTTTTTTTAACTTTTTTTTTATTTTTTTATTTATTATGCTTGACAATTTTACTTACAAAAAAAATACATACATTAAAGTTAAATTTCTATGTTTAATAATATATCTTACGCTTTGGTGTGTTGGGTAGGGGGTTACATTTTGAATGAACAAAAAAAGAAGAAGGTAGGTATAAATGTTTTGAACTTTTTTATAGAAAATGTAAGTTAAGGCAGCTTCTGTTTTTTTGCCATGTATGTGATGAAAAGTTTATCCATTTGGCAAATTGATGTTGTTGCAAGCAATATGTGTACCTCGTTTTTTGTTACAACAAGTAAAATGTGTATCTCGTTTTTTTTTTGTCACGCAAAGCAATATGTGTAGGTCGAGCTCCATCTACTTAACGTTCGGAAACAACTTACACATTTTGCTTTGTGTGGCAAAAAATGAGTTACACATTTTGCTACGCGTGACAAATAACAAGTTACACATTTTGCTAAATGTGACAAAAAACGAGATACACATATTGTTTGCAACAACATCACATTTTTCATTACGAATCAACTTTTATCATTGGGAGGGTTTGTGGGGGGGGGGGGGGGGAAACTTAGGTAATGAATCATGTTTATTTTAGATATAAAATTTCCTAATTAGCCAGTTGATTATATAAATACCTTGACATTAAGAAAAATATATATATAATAATATATTAGAATATAATTAAAACAATGGACAAAAAAAAGTACTCCAGTTATCTCTCTAAATAAATAAGATAACTAGAGTAGTTAATTGTTTTTTGGACAGTTGTTGCCTTCTGCAGTCCTATTCCGGTGTAAAATAATAAGCATCAAAACAATACTCGGTGCTTAAAAAAATAATAAAGTAAAAGAAAAAAAAAAAGCTTAAATTTTAATTATGATATAATATATGACGAAAGGTGTGAAAATGTTTGTCATTTATTTCTATAGAGGGCTAATTTTCTTTTTGGGGAGGTATGTTCATTAATTAACAATGTAAAATTAACAAGAAAATGTACAGATTCAAATTTTTGTCTTTATTAGGTATAGATATTCATGAGAGAGACTAAATGAGATTATCTTAATATTCAAATTAAATAAATTATTATACCTAATAAAAAAAAAAAATATTATAATGACGAAAAAAAAATCCAGTGAATGTTTGTTAGTAGTCGAGTTTTTAGTGTGATTGTGTGTGCATGAAAGAAATATGACCCCTTTTTTTTTTAATTATTATTATTATTAATCAGTTATATTAGGTTGCAATCACATATTATTATATCCAACTTAATACAAAAAAAAACAAAACATTATATTAAAATCACTTGTAATCATGTTATAATATATAAAGTATAATATAATTTTAATGCAATAATTATTATTTGTTTTATTATTATTATTTTTAATTAAGCTCTAAAAAAATATGTTCATTAAGAAAAAAATTATATATATATATATATTTAGTATTTTTATGATTCCTATGTTTGGGGATAAATGTTTGCTAGCGATGAGTGAAGCTGATAAAAGTAAAAAAGATGGTACTTATAGATAAAAAGTTGAGAAAAATATTGCACTTATAATGTAATATATTATTGTGTTGTCTATTGTAAAATGCACTACACCAAAACCAACCTGGGTTAGTATAATAGCCTCACTATCGCTGTGATCTGCCTCAAAAAAAGAATAATAATAATCACACACACAAAAAAAAAAATCAATCATATTTAAAAGTGTAATGTATGTAGTTAGATAATATTTATTATTATTTTTAAACAAACCTGTCGTGTTTTTTATCTCAGGTTGGACCACAAAATATTTCAATTAATTTTTGTGTTTAGAATCTTTATTTATGTAATGATGTGTCAATTCTCATATTACAAACAAACATAATAACTTCCCAAAGAACGTTTTTTCAAAGTAAACAAAACAGGACAAAAATGTCACTCAACAAATTTTTTTAGCTTTCAAATTTTTTTCAAAGATGTGTTAAAACAGAAAAGGATAATTAAAAAATAAAGTGATGTTTTATTTCTTTCTTATCTAACTTCCAATTAAAAATATACATACACTTAATGATCTTGAGATTGCAAATAAGTAAATAGTTTTAAATAAAATCTGAATAAAAATGACCAACTTGTTCAAATTATGTCAAAAAAAAAATTAAAAAATTGAGTTGGTACAGGTAATAAATGCAAATATCCAAAAAAAAATATCTTGATTTTTTTCTTTCTTTCTTAATATCCTTTTTTAATTATGAAATATATTTTTTGAAAGGCGTGTATTAGTTGTATGAATTTTAGGATTTTTTTACTCCCTTAAATTTAGTTTTTTGTTGTTTTATATTATTTTTTTGTCCAATTTTTAAAGCGAGGTCATAATTTTTAAACTTTATGCGGCAAACCAATGAAATGTTATTGGTAGGTACGTACCGGCAACAGCCAATCAGAGTGCACCACATCGGCGCCTAGTGTGTCGTCTGCTACGCTGTCGGCTGGCAAAAGGTGCCAGGAAATTTTTTAGTATTTATTGTAATTTATCAATGATCTGTGATCAATAATGTGGCTTTGGAGCTTGTTATGTGTCAACCTAGTATTCTCTCTTCTAGCAGTATTAGCAGGGTAATTATATTTGTAGATTTTTATCTTTATATTTTTAGAAAAACGAAGCATACCCATAATCTTGCAGCTAACACAATCACGGAAAACTTTAAAATAAATGTCACTTTTTCCCTTTGTTCTGTGTATTAAACTTGCGTTGCTGTGCCTCTAAACACGTCATAATTTACAACATATTTTATAATGCTTTTAATTCTATTGAAACCTTTACTACATATTTTTCAGGATTAATTAAAATTATGATTGATGGCGAAAAAAAATAATAATAATAATAAAAACATACCGGTACTGTACATAACAACAATATTATTTTAAACATACAGTGTTATGTAGAAGCATTTAATAATATATATATTTTAAAGAACATAAGCTGTGTATTATTTTTTGTTATCCCTAATGTAATGAAAATGTCATATTTCAGGAGAGACTTCTATGCAATTTTGGGAGTAACTCGGAGTGCCAACACGAATCAAATAAAAAAGGCATATCGTCGTATGGCCAAGGAACTTCACCCTGATCATAATAAAGATGATCCAGATGCAAACGAGAAGTTTCAAGATCTTGGTGCTGCCTATGAAGTTCTCTCTGATCAGGAGAAGAGAGAAATGTATGACCGATGTGGGGAAGAATGTTTGAAGAAAGATGGTAAGCATATAAAATCATATACAGTAAAAAAAAAAGTCATTATTGTGAGCCGTGGTTATTATATAAAGTAAAGTCAAAGATTGAAAAGCGCCTTACCCTGTGAGATGTTAGTATTTTCTTTGTTGAAAGATTTTAACATCGTGAGCATCATAATAAGGTTTCATGTATATACATATTAAATATTTTAAATGGCACTTACTGTCTCGTTTGGTGCTCATTGACAGCTCCTGGGTATCTAGCCTAGCAACTTCAAACAAAATGCTATTAGCTTGTACGAACGTGGTGATCTTGGTCACTGTGGTGACCAATATTATATATGGAACCACAAGAATAGATGGCGAGTGTTGAGAGACCCCCTAACAAAATAATGAAATGATCAGGAGGGTGCGACTCATATCTTACTGTGAATTTAAATATGTACACTGGCCCTGGAAAAATCTGACCACTTGTGTTTGTGCTTGCGTTAAAGTTTCCCTATGATACCTATATACCATTTGGAGAGATAGTTGCTGCAGTCAGATTTATTCGGAGGCAGCTCTGCCTGATTGTACATCTTCATCCACCTCATCCTTGTACATGAATGTACGTAAACAAGGCATACCACCTATTGTTGTGGTCAAGTTCAAATCAACTGAGGCGAGGAGAGTGTGGCTTGACAGAAGTAAAACACGTAATCTTACAATAGGCAAAGTTCAAGGTAATGCAAAGGAAGACAAGTTATTTGTTTGTGAACATCTGACTCCAGAATTGAAAAGATTATTCTACAAAACTCGCACAGCTGCTAAAGTTAGAGGTTGGAAGTTTGTGTGGGTCAAGGATGGAAAAATATTGGCAAAGAAAACTGAAGATACAGGTACTATAAGAATAAAATGTGATGATGATTTTGATCGACGTATGCCAGGAGTTCCATTCTAATGTGAATTGAAATGTTAGTTTAATTTTGTTTTTTTATATGGAAGAGTCCCTAAATTTTAATTTTGATTATGTAAATTGTGAAGTAAAAAATGATTTAAATGATATTTTTATTGATAAGAAAAAGAAAAATAATAATGTTATTATTGTTCATCAAAACATACGTTCTATAAGAAAAAATTTTAATAATTTTTTAGCTTATGTTAATAAAAATGTTGAGAATATTGATATTATTGTGTTGACTGAAATTTATATTTTTGATCATGAAATAAAGGTTTATAATTTAATTAATTTTGATAAATTTGTAAAAAGTAGAGAAGAAAATAAAGGTGGTGGTGTTTTAGTGTTTGTAAATAAGAAATTTGATGCTAAAATTATTGATATAAAATTTATTAATGCGGAGGTTTTAAGTCTAAAGTTGAATAATAATTTAATGCTGTATAATATTTATAGACCTCCAGGTTCTAACAAACTTTTATTCATAAAAGAATTAAAAGAGTGTATTTTAAAAAATAATGAAAGTAATTGTGTGATTTTAGGTGATATAAATTTAAATTTGTTAGATCAAAATGATAATATTGTACAAAAATATGAAAATAAAATGGCAAAATATGGTTATCTAAAAATTGTTAATGATGTTACAAGGGAGGAATGTACAATACTAGGAAATTATTCAGCTACTTGTATTGATCATATTTTTGTTAAATTAAATAATTTGTTTGAAA
This sequence comes from Ecdyonurus torrentis, assembly GCA_949318235.1. Taxonomy (NCBI): domain Eukaryota; kingdom Metazoa; phylum Arthropoda; class Insecta; order Ephemeroptera; family Heptageniidae; genus Ecdyonurus; species Ecdyonurus torrentis. The sequence goes on from OX439130.1 coordinate 10,141,927, forward strand.
TTGATAATAGTTTTATAATTAAAAGTAAAATCACCGATCATTATATGACTGGTTGTATATTGAGTACTAATTTAATTAATAATAATTGTAATGAAAAAGTAAAAATTAAAAATTTAAAAAAATTCAGAAATATGATTTGTAATTATGATTGGAGTATATGTAATAATATTAATTGTCCAAATGAATTATATAATCATATTGTAACAGTTTTTCGAAATATAAGTGATAAATGTGAAAGTGAAAAATTATTAAATAGCAAGAATAGAAGATTAAATAATGTGTGGTGTACTGATGAAATAAAATTTCTTATGAAAGATAGAGACAAATATTTTCAAAAATTTAAAAACTCATTACATATGCCTGAATATAGAATTAGATATAAAAAATTAAGAAACAAAATAAATTTTTTAATAAATAAAGAAAAAAATAATTATTATCATTCTAAATTTGTTGAAATTGCTGGTGATATAAGAAAATCTTGGTGTTTTATTAATCAAATATTAGGGAAAGAAAATCTTAATATTGATAATATTATTATTAAATATATGTCTGATGTAAGTTCTATCAAAGATATTGCTAATAATTTTGTAAATCATTTTGTAAATTCAATTGAAGATGTAAAGATTAATTGTAATTTAATATTAAGTGAAAATTCGCTTAAATTTAATAGTAATTTACAATCAATGTATCTACCAAAATTAAATGAGAAACGAGCAGTTTATATTATTAATTTATTAAGTAAGAAAAAAGGACCAGGTCATGATAATATAGGTGTTCAGGATATTTTATTTGGTGGCGAATCATTAATTCAATATTTAATAAGATTAACAAATATGTGTATTGAAAGCTCAGTATATCCTGATAATCTAAAATTATCATTGATAAGGCCAATTTATAAAGGTGGGGATCATAAACTATATAATAATTTTAGACCAGTTGCTGTATCTGCTTTTGTTGATAAATTTATACAAAAACATATTGAATTATTATTGTCTGATTATTTAGAAGAATTCAATATTATAAATAAAAATCAATATGCCTATCAAAAAAAAAAGGGTACAGCAAAATGTCTATATGATGTTTCCAATTTTATAAATGAAGAATTAGAAAAAGGGCATCATGTTCTTTGTTTATTTGTTGATTATTCCAAAGCATTTGACACTATAGACCATGACTTATTGTTAAAAGATTTAGAAGAAATTGGAATACGAGGACCAACATTAATGTTAATTGCGAATATTATAAAAAATAGACAAGTTGCTGTCAAAATTAAAAATATTGTAAGTGAAATTAAAATAATAAAATGCGGTATAATACAAGGAGGGGTCTTAAGTGCTAAATTCTTTATAATTTATGTTAACAAAATTTTTAATTTACTAAAATATTGTAAAGCAAAAATGTTTGCCGATGATTTACTTATGATAGCGGCTCATAGTAACTTTGAAGTTGCAAATAAAATGTTACAAAATGATTTTGATTCAGTTTTGGAATGGTCGCATGATAGGAAAATATTAATTAATAGGAAAAAAACAAAAGTTATGCACATTTTTAATAAGTATACATATACTATGCAAAATATTCAATTAAGAGCTCATACTAATAAGTGTTTACATAATTTTACTTTAAATTGTAATTGTGAGTTTGTAGAACAAGTAAATAATTATAATTACTTAGGAGCTATTATTGATCAAACATTTGATTGGGATTTGCATATTATGCAACTGTTAAATAAATTGAGATCTGCAATTTTTAAATTAAAAACAGTAAGATCATATGTGAATGAACAGACGATGAGACAATTATATTTTTCTTTTGTACATCCACATATATTATACGGTTTATTATCTTATGGTTGTACTAAATCAGGTAAATTATGGGAATTGAAAAAAATGCAAATAAGAATATTAAAAATTTTAAAAAAAGGAAATAAGCTAAAAAGTGATCTTGAATATTTTAAGTACTTTAAGATATTGCCAATAGAAGAAATGTTTAAATGTTCTTTTATTTGTGAAAATTATTTTGAAAATTCTCATGGTATACCGAGAACTCATATTTATAGTACCAGAACAGCAGTGACCAATCCTTTATTTGTACCAAAAATTGTAAATAGATTCACTGAAAGGACAAAAAATTTTTACTTCCTAAATTATGGAATCAAATTCCATCAGAATTAAAAAGTTTTGCAAATAAAAATGAAACGAAATTTAATATGAAAAAATTCTTTCTTGATAATTTATAAAATGTTGAACAATTTTTTGCTGTTTGTATTGATTAATGATGATTAATTTTTGCTTCTTGTATTATAAAAATACTTCTCTTAAATGAAATGAAAAAAAAAAAAAAAAAAAAAAAAAAAAAATGTTTTTGTGTAAATACGTACTTTATTTGCTTTTGAAATATATATAATAAAAAATATGTATATGTAGTAATATAATATAATAAGACACGATTGTGTAACAATAAATGAACCAACCGATAAGGCTATGCCTTGGTTGGACTTTGTATATTTGTGTGTTTGAAAAAAAAAAAAAAAAAAAAAAAAAAAAAAAAAAAAATATATATATAATAATAGTTATGGTAATGATTACTGTACTAATTATTACATATAATTATTGTACTATACAGTACAAGTATTATTGGCAGATCAGGGCGTTTATCATGTAAATTTAAGAAGGGGGGATTCCTGCAGATTGCAGAAAGAAATTGCTATTTACTGATAACTGCAGGCCTGTCGGTAACTATTACAATTACATACCACATATTTTATGTTCAAGCACTGCCAGTAAAACATGCGCCTTTTCAACATTGCTGTATTCTTTTAACTTAAGCTATCTCTATATGTTTTTGTTTTTAAACTAGCAACTCCCTCCTCCATCAAAGTCATCAAAGGGAACATATTAGTGTCCCAATAAAACCGTGCTATTCCAAAACAAATTTAAGAAAAGTGACTTTTATTCTATACCTTTGTGGCAGAAAAATAAAGAAAACGTAAACATATTATATTTATATTCATTGTGCTTACACTTTATGACAAATAAAACCTATAATTATTAATTGTATAGATAAAAATTCCTTTACACATCTTAAATTTTTGAACCTGACCAAACTAATAAATTTTCTGATTATAGGAATGATGGGCGGACACCAAGATCCATTTGCTAGTTTCTTTGGAGATTTTGGTTTTCACTTTGGTGGTCAAAATGAACAGAATGAAACTCCAAAAGGAGCAACAATTGTTATGGACTTATGGGTAACTTTAGAAGAACTTTACAATGGCAACTTTGTTGAGGTAAGCTGTTGAACAATTTTAAATCCACTTTAAATCATTTTATTGATTGATGGACAAAAAATATATATATACATAAATATATACCGGTATATGATAGAAAACACACAAATAGATTGAAAAAATAGGGCAACCAGAGGAGATAGTGACAGGGACGTCTTGCAAATTTCTCACTTGCATGCAAGGCTCCACTATCTCCAATTTTTCCAATCTATTCAAGTGTTTTCTATCGGATCTTTTCTCATTACTATCTACCATTCACCAATTTTTCCTAATTTATATGTTTTATTATTAAATCTTTTAATTATCTATTATTTTAAAATTATTTTAGATCACACGTAACAAACCGGTGGCCAAGCCTGCCAAGGGTACTCGCAAATGTAACTGTAGACAGGAGATGGTAACGAGACACCTTGGACCTGGCAGATTTCAAATGACACAACAGACTGTATGTGATGAATGTCCCAACATCAAGTAAGTTTACTACTCAAAAACCAAGATACTACACCAACGTGTTCCAAAGTTTAGCTTGGCCCAGTTGTGATTGGTCAATGGAGGTTATCGGTTTACAAAATTCTTAAAAAAGGTCTATGGCTTAAAAGACGTAAAAGTATATCTAGAATTTTTCATTTAAATTTCTCAAAAATCGGTGGAGTAGTTTTATCAAAAATCGCAAAAAAAAAAAAAAAAAAAAAAAAAAAAACTGTTTTTTACCAGAAGCATAATGTTAAATTAGAGGACCCTTAGCTTTCCCCATGTCTCCCCGCGCGCTAAATCGATAAGCTCCATTTTGATGATGTGACCTTCAACTCAGGAACTAATTGGCTTAGCCACTCAATTTAGCTGAGAGTGGCGTTGTAATATAGTATCTTGCCAAAACCATACCTTATTTATATAATAAGGTATTTCAAATGTATACTCAAGTTTTAATTAATGCTTTCTAAGAATATATAGTTTCAACTTCATATTTTTTTCTGCCCTCCATATTCTAATTTTATTTTTACTGTATCCTGAAAAGGGAGTATTTCTCAAAAGATAATGATTTTTTTTTAATTATTACAGATTTATAAATGAAGAAAGGACATTGGAGGTAGAGGTAGAGGCTGGTATGGTAGATGGACAAGAGCAAAGGTTTGTGGCAGAAGGAGAGCCACATTTAGATGGAGAACCTGGGGACTTGGTACTCAAAATCCGTACTTTACCACACTCCAGATTTGAGAGGAGGGGTGATGATCTTTATACCAATATTACCATCTCTCTGCAGGTAAGATAAAATAAAAAAAAATTGCTTAATATCACTACATATATTTTCAAGTACTGTACAAAAATATTTTGAACGCCAAGAGATTTCGTGTTTTTTTCAATGTCAATTAAATTATTTCAGGATGCTCTGATTGGGTTCTCTCTCGACATTGAGCACCTGGATGGTCATAAGGTACAAGTAAGCAGAGAGAAGGTCACCTGGGCTGGTGCTCGTATTCGTAAGAAGGGTGAAGGCATGCCCAACTTTGAAAATAATAATCTTCATGGAACACTTTACATCACCTTTGATATTGAGTTCCCTAAGACAGAACTTTCTGACTCTGATAAAGAAGGTATGTCATTTAGAACTTTTTTATTATTAGGCCTATTATTATTATTTTTTTAACAGAAAATAACTGCATGCACACACATACATACTCTATATATGTGTGTATGATATCCATTTTTTTTTTCTCATCTGATTCATTTTAATTGCACTGATATCAAATCACAATATAGAATAAAATTACATAATATTTCAAATGTTTTAATTCAATTGCTGACTTGCTATCAAAACTATACTTAATATAATTGGGTTACCATATGAATTACTGAATATGTACTGACTACAATTTATCTACAAAGTATTATACTACTGCAATGTTTCTCACGTTTGGTGAAAATAAATAAATACTAATAATAAAGAGTTAAAACACATTAACATAATGCCTAGTATCCCTCTAAGCTCTAGGTAATTTTCTCAAAAAATGGGGGGAAAAAAAAGCAACTACAACTTGTTTTTCTTTTTCTACAAAAACATGTTGTTAAATTAGGGGTCCCATGCTTTTTTCCAGCACACTTCTGATCAGTGATATGTCGCCACCGATACAAAGCATTAAAACTAATTATAGTAAAATACAGATTATATACATTTCTTAATTAATTTTTATCTATGTTATGTTTTCAGCAATAAAGAAAATTTTGGGACAAAGTTCTAACAACAAAATTTATAACGGCCTACGAGGATTTTGACCAGCTGTGAAAAAAAGGGAATCTCGTAAAAATAAGATTCCCAAAAACTGATCTCGTGCTGTGGAAAACTGAAACTTTGCTGTGCTCACTTGACTCAGTGTGAAATTTGTTTAACATTATAGACTTGACAAATTTTATATGTACCTCTATCCAATAAACTTAAAAATAATAATAATAATGACAAAATATAAAACAATCTTTAATAGTAGGTGTTAAATTATTATTGTATTTAATATCAAAATTTTAAACAAATAATAAATAGTTTTTCTGTCATAAATAATAACTATATATATTTTACACAAAAATGTTATCTGTGTAATTATACTTACAATTAAATATTTAATTGTTATAATTATCAGAATATTAAACAAAAATTTGATTATAATTTTTTCCCCCAGTGTTTCTTGTGTTTTATCTTTTATACTTCCACGCATTGAGAATATTGCCAAACCAAAGAAATATGTAAGATTAAGGATAATCATGGTTATACAATGTAATAATTTCTTTGTTTGTTATTTATCATACATAATGTTTGCAAAAGGCATGGATAAAGTACCTATTATATCCCAAGTACTCTCACTTAAGTTTTTTTTTTTTTTTTTTTTTTTTTTTTTTTTTTTTTTTCCCATCGTTGAGAGGTCACAATTGCCATTTCACTGCATGTTATTTGTGTGAGGTTTTCAGTGGGAACTGGGAATACTTGGTATTTTCTAGAGACTTTAGACATGGGAACTAAATAAATGAGCAGTAAACTTGCCAATAAGAAATGGGAGAAAATCTTGCACACTATATATATATATAAAAGTAAAAAAAGACAAATGAATGAAAAGCATTTGTTTAAGCAAAAGTAAATAAATTTGTTCTCATAATGATGATTCCAACTAAACAAAGGTGTTTTAAGATTTTGTGTAAATGGCAGCATATGTTTATAGTTATAATTTATAGTTTTCAGTAGAATATTCAAATTATACAAATAAGATAAACTTAAGTTTTCCTACTAAATAATGAAAAATCGACTATGCAATATTTATGTCTATTAGTTTCAAATAGCACTTCTTACAATTTCAACAAAGGTGATATCACTGATATCATACCAGATACTGATAACAAACTCACCTTTACTTTAATGAAAATGTAAGAAGCGGCTTATTGGTACTACAATAGACACATGCATAATAATAAAAAAAATAAAAATATTTGATAGTATAACACATAGATAGATTAGAACATTTTGGGGAATGGGAGATAGTATGAACTTATACTATCCCATTCCCCAATTTTTTTATAACCTATCTATGTTTTACAATCAAATCTATCAAGTTTTCCTACAATAATATATTACATTTCCAAAGCAACCTTTGAAACACTGTGTTAAAATTTTAAAAAAAAAGGTTGGCTTTAAAGTGATAAATATAACATTTCTTGCTAGAAAATGAAAGAGATTGGCTTAATTAAACTTCAGAACTCATTTGTTTGTATTCAAAAATTAAAATGAAGAGAAAAATATCACATCTTGGATTTTTTCCATTTGCATTTCCCTGCAAAATATATATTTTTTTTCTTTATTTCTTTACTTCTATATCCTTCTAAAAACATCCATCTATGAAATCCATAGCATAGAAAATATAGTTTAACAAATGAAAGCTCGTACATTATGTTGAAAACTATGCTACGCGAAAATCTTAGAAACATAAATTCCATAAATTGGGACTTATAATCCAAGCTCATCAGCTAGTTATCCCATGTCCCATTATTAAGTTTTAGATTTTTGTGTAATATATCCACATAACGACATGTGTTTTAATTGTTAAATAACATTTTATATCCTTTGATTTACAGTATAAACCAAAATAAATATTGAAGAAATATCAGCTGAAGGAAAAAAGTTGCCGTTTTTTTCCCCATTCTTTTTTCTATAATTTATATAGGTCGTATACATAGTATAGAAATATATATTAAAACATAAAATTAGTACCTAATTACCTATTATGTACCTAAATTATTTCAGCATCTTGATGTCATATAGATCAGCACATTATGCAATGCTTTGGTTTTATTCCTTTTTTAGATGTGCATTTTTGTCTGTTTGTAGTTATTGGTGAAAAATTTATAATTTAATACAAATGTGCACTTTTTAAAAATTCTTTATGTACTTATAATAATAGGATGCCAACTACAAAACACCTACTATTATGACATTTTAATTGTCTTAAAATTATAAATAAGATCATATCAGTTTCAGCTCAAAATAAAAAAAAAATAAAAATGTATTGCTCTACTAAAAAAAAATCTTATTACAAAATTTACCCGTTTTTTAGTTTTTATTTTATGGCTTTACTGAATCAGTAAAACTATTTGTTGTTATATAAGCATGATTTTTGCAAACCTGTAATGTATGTGTGATTGTTTGTACATTGAGATTTATTAAATAACTATCAGTTGTTCTAACTGGTCTTATAATTACAAAATCCTGCGTTTTACTGATTTTTATTTAGTAAACATCCTTGATTTCATTGTGGAAAATTAACTCTTTAGCTCTACCATGTAAATCAGAAGTAGATATGGTCTAAGGCCATGAGTAAGACTGATGCTATTTTATACTATTGTATCTTTGAGGTAATGTGAGTCTGTAAGATACTAATCAAGTATATGGTATCTTATGGACACAATATCCTTTTAATGTCTTTCAAAAATATCTAGTACTTATCTACACTAGTATTTTAAGGAAAAAACACACCTTATAGGATTGATCGTTAAGAAAAGAATACAAAATACCATCAAGGGATTACCACAGCAGAAGTTCTATGGAGAGGTCGAGGTCTCATGTGGCACTGAGTTTTAGTTACAATGTTCATTGCTTTTGTCATTTTTTGATAAAAGCTCCGTTATATAAACATTACAACTTAAACTCGGTGCCACTTGAGACCTCAACCTATCCATAGAACTTCTATAGTGGTAAAAGTTAAAAATTTCATGTTTTATTAATTTTCAATTCAATGTGCTCTAATCTCTCTCCTACTATTTTCTATGAAACTTTAATTTTTTTAAGGAAAATATACCATCGCAGTTCCCAGGTAAAAAAAATAATAAATAATAATAATAAAGAGACGTGACTTTTGAGAATCCTTTGAAGTAGAGTGGTCTTTCTTCAATTGGGTCATTGTGCCCTTTTGAGTGGCCTTACAAAAGGCCAGTGGCCTCATCAACGAAGGCCACTCTACTTCGAAATGCCTCATCGAGTGGTCTTACAAAAGGCCCTTTTCGGAAAAGCTTCTCAAAAGTCACATCTCTTTATTATTATTATTTTTTTACCTGGGTTAGGTATGATAAATTTGAAAGATAAAAGGATAGAAGGAACCAGCAAAGGCCTTACCATAGTTAAGATAGTCCCATAGTTTGGTGAAATCTTGCTAGCACATTTCATAGTTTCTCTCCGAGTCTGTGAGGACTGATGAAGGCATAATACTCCATCTCTCTTGTAAATTATTGCCAAAATATTTCCAATTTGCTAGTTTTTTATGTTTGTGCTAGCAATATTTTCAGCATACTATAGGACTCTCTTTACTATGACAAGGCACTTGCTGGTTCCTCTTTATCATTTTCTTTTCACTTTATCAATCTTTAATTTAATTTTTTTTTTAACAAATATACAATTTAACATTTAATCAACAATAAAATTATAATAAATGATCATAACTACAATTAAGCTACCTACAGATCGATGCTGTTGCAGCTAAACCACGCTTCTACTTTTAGCGTGTTTCCTTACTTTCACGCATCTACATTTATCGTGATAGCCATGAAAACGCGTATCTACATTTATCGCGACAACAGGTAAACACATTTCTACACCTGTTTTCCTATGTAGAAATGTGTTTACCTGTTGTCGCGATAAATGTAGATACCCGTTTTTATGGCTATCGCGATAAACGTAGATGCGTGAAAGTAGGGAAACACGCTAAAAGTAGAAGCGTGGTTTAGCCGCAACAGCATCGAGATACTGAAATATGATATCTGGATCTGGTATACAATAAAGTAAGAAAGTATCACAGTATATGTTTTAAATTAAAATACAGTTGATTGAAATTTTTAATTTATTTATTATCACATTATTAATAACTTAAAATATAAAAGAATTTGATAATTTCATTTTTACAAGTTTAATGTTTCCTTTTGTTTTTGTTTTCTGAACTCTAGAAAATAAATTGCTTTAAAATTTTGACAAAATGTTATAGTGAAACAGGGTTTTCTTTCTTTTTTTTTTTCTTTTTTTTTCTTTCAATACGCAGCATTACAATTTTTATGAATAATTTAAGCTAGAATACAATTGTTCTTAATTATTATATTTTTTATAGCCTCTTGATATTACATTTTAAATTACACATTTTATATTATTATGAATCCCACATTTTTTTATTTAAAAATTCCTGTTCAAATATTTGAAAGTGGAATGTGATTTTTCTTGTTAATCATATAAAAAAAATGTTTAATATGTAATTGAAAATGTAATTATTTACTGACTTATGACTGGTTTAGAACATTTTAGCAAAGTTATTGAAGAAAGTAAGCAAGAGGCAATAATTCAAAGTGCATCCATTGGTGACAGTGTTAATACAGTTGAGTAGAGAGACAGATTCAAAGATAGTCACCTCCTCTTAAGGCAAGCACAAGGTGAAGTACTGAACCACCCTGAACTTTGTAATCCTGAGCTGTCTTTTCATCATTCCTGAAATCATATAAATAAAATCTGTAATTTATGGAACTGGTATGGATAAGTGATACAGTAATTAAGGCAATCGGACAGTGATCGGGCAGTTGGCTGTGCTCTTCATAGAGTCCAAGTTTGAGCACATCACATAGCATAGGGTGTTTACACAACGACGGAGGTGCATGATTTGTGATTGCTCCGACAAACCTGCCTACATGGTGAATGCCAGGCAGTGCACTCAGGCTGTGATTATAGTAACTATAAAGGTAGTACTGTACAGTCGATTCACCAAAAGCGTTTTTTTTTTTTTTTTTTTCCCACTATCCTATCTTAACCCATGTTAAAAGGGAACACTTTGATAAATCATAGCACAATACGAATTGTTTAGAAATAAAAATCACATCAGGGCATGCCTAAACAAGTCAGCTATTGTTTTCTAACTTATAAATATCCTCCTTAGTCAATTAATATTGTTAATTAATGATTTGCTAAAACATTGCAATCTGCCGCTAAGATTGGCTATCAAAGTGACTTAGGGCATCTCCGCAAAAGCGTACTCTACGCCAATCACAAGCCTAAAAAATTGGGTTACACCTCCGTTACACCCCCCCCCCCTACATAAGAAGAATGCGGTGACCTTACTACCTATTTAAGCTACTATAGCTGTGATCAGCCCATGTGCATGGTTACATTACAGCTGCCAATAACAATGTCTTGGCAGGACTATGGTAGTTTAAGCAAATTAACACATTATTGCAGTTAAGTTTACTATAGCTGTGTAGCATGTCATTCTTCTTCTAGCATCAAGATGAAGCTTCTTCACTTAACAAATTTCCAAACAGTGACCGATTAACACTTTACAAATTTGCGGCTACCCGGCAAATTCACACCTGCTTTGCAGAAGCTCCAGGTAGCTGCGACTCTGTAAAATGTAGATTGTTCATTCCTTGGAAATGTGTAAAGTGTAGAAGCTTCGTCTTGATGCAAAAAGAACAAAAGACTCAATATTTCTACTTGAACTTTTTATTTATTTATTTTAATAAGAAGCTATATGTGTATACATGGATAAAAGCTGCTCAATTGATATTTTGCAAAAGTATTAACATGAACAAATCTTTTTACCTAGTCAACTACGAAAGGTGAAAAATACAGAAATTTAAGCTACATATTGCCTCCATCCCTATTTTAAGTCCCTTTTATTTTAAATTAAATTCTATTTAAACATTACAATTATTTTCCTTATTAGTTTGTTTGAGAGCCACAATCCTTGAGCAGCACCCTCAGAAAATTTATCCTTTTACAAGTAACAATTTTCTCTAAATTTGTGTAGCAGATTTAAAGTTTGTGCAGCAAAATTTTGCAAATCTTCCTTTGTTACACTTTTCTGTAATTTTTTAGCATCTAACTTTGTATGTCACTTTCTGCAACATTCTTTTAAAGAGAAACACTAACAAATTTTACAGCAGCATAATGCTAAGTTAAATAATAATAATAGTAATAAATAATATGTGAATGCACCTTGATAATGATGTGAAGAAACTTTTAGTCACATATTTAATTAATGGTCCTAGTGTACAGTACACGGGGTGGGGGTTTATTAGCTGCTGTGATGTCATGCATATAGTTAACAGCAATGTTAACTATATGGGCAAAACAATTCACGTGACTTCACAACAACCTAGTGAGCCTACCCTGTACAGTACATACACTTTATAGGAACCGTCCAGGCCATACAACATGTCTTTTTAATTTATCAAACACAAAAAAGGGTTTTCAAAAATACAATTATTTTGCCCAAGAACCCTATTTCAACGCCCTAAACCAGGCTCGGACTGGCCATAAGAGAAAGTCCGCAATTGCGGACGTGCCCCCCCCCCCCCCTGTTTGGAGGCCAAAAAGGGGCGTAACTAGGGTGTTACGCCCCCTTTGTGGCCCCTAAAGAGGGTGTTACACCCCTTTTGCGGACGAGGCGCCTTGATTACCAGTCCGACCCTGCCCTAAACACATAATCAAATTTTCAGCTTATGTAACCCGCACAACTTTTTCTATTGAATGTGAACAATCCTGACGTCAGAAATGTTCAAAATTTGTACATTTCGCCTACTTTACAACTTTTTCGCGCTCTCTTGCAAGGTTACATTTGAGTAATAGTAAAAATTGAATATGCTTTTGGGTGTCACATTTTGTGTTCAATGAATTAAACGGGCTTGTTGTTACTTGGAAGGTCACTTTAAACACAACCAGAGATATAGCCAGGATCTTAATTGTTATCGGAAGGCTCCACAAGGGTGGGTGTGATCACCTTTCATTATCCCTGCTTTTATCAGACCTGACCCAATAGGGTAGAGGTAACCCCCCCCCCCCCCCCTGTATATGCTCTTGTACACACTCAATGCTGCAGGAATTACAAACAATAAAAGACAATGGCAACGCTGCATTCCTCTCTAACGAACAAACACCACAACTTTCAAAAAATGCATTGTTTTCTTAGCTCTTTTTTTGCTGATGTCTATGCAATGTTACCACAGCAGTTAACATTTTAATTATTTTCCATACGATCAATGCTTTGTAACTTATCCCTCCGGTACAAACATACATATTATACATCATAAACCCATAAAAATACAATTAGTCCCTCCTATGCCTGCCTTTTACACCAACTTGTCAATGGACTACTTGAGAACTATAATATATTGTATTATGCTTATGTTAAAATTTAATATTATTATTGTGGTCAAGGTTTTGTATAATAGGGCTGTCATGCCCTCACAACGCCTTAAATAAAGTTATTATTATTATTATTATTAGACTTTAGGAGGAAATAAATTATTCATGGTATCAATAAAAAACCTAGTTCATATACGACATCAGACAATATTTCTTACATCTGTTTTCCAGAGAAGATTAATCGTTGCTGCTGTGGTGGGATTCCTTCTTTTTCCTCTACTCTCTCTTTGATTCTTTCCACCTTATCTGTTGGCTCGATATCAATTTCAATCTAAATAAAATAATTAAAATATTAGCATACAAAGTTATCATTCACTTAATATTTTTATTCCTGAGATCAATTTGTTATGATTACTTACCTCTTTACCAGTAAGTGTCTATGATGAAATCATGTAACAAAAGAAAAAGATTGCATAAATTAGAAATTGTGTTCTTTTTGGACGCAATTTTTTATACATCAAAACTCAAGTGTAATATAAATAAAATAAGGTTATGAATTTAGCAGGCAAATCAAAAAAACTTAGAATATTCTTCTTAATAAATTTATGCATGGAATATTAATAGAGTCCTTGAAACCGTTGACAAGCTGAAAAGGGGTCTGAAATAAAATGTCATTTTACCTCAACATATAACACTTACCTTTACTTTTATGAGCATTTTGAATAGTTGAAAAGTTGTTTAAAGTATAATTTGAAAGAATTAAAGCACTGTATATCTTTAAATTACTGAAATTTATTTTTAACCGGTTGTGTCAACCTGACTGTATTCATACGATTTTTTGCCGAAAGTTGCGCTGTGCGCCCATATTGGATGTTTGTCAAATGAGCTTAAAAAATGTACACATAGATGGCAGATTGGTAATTTTAAGTAAAAAATAGTTCGTCTTTAAAAAAATAGATGATGCTTATCGACCAAAAGTAAAAAAAAATGCGGTAAAATTAAGATTTAAAAGATATTGTGATTTTGTACGGCTCTACACACAGTAAATAGACAGTAGATTATCTCCTATGCTGAGAATGTCAGATCGTTTCCGCGCGCCTCCTGTCTCAAGCGGTTTGAACTATTCTGGGGGGAGCTCTCGTAACAAGTTTTTGCGAACATTTTATACGAAAATCAATAGCTAAAAAAAAAAATACGGAAGCTTCATAGTTTCCATGAAGCTATGAAGCTTCCGTATTTTTTTTTTAGCTATAGATTTTCGTATAAAATGTTCGCAAAAACTTGTTACGAGAGCTCCCCCCAGAATAGTTCAAACCGCTTGAGACAGGAGGCGCGCGGAAACGATCTGACATTCTCAGCATAGGAGATAATCTACTGTATAATTACTGTGGGCTCTACATTGCGGATACATGCGTCTTTCTCTCTCTACTCTATATATCTCTTGTTAGCTTGTAAAATTTTGGGTATTTAGGAAAAAAAAATTCAAAAGGTTAATCATTAATCAACCAAAAAAAATTTGAGAAATACAAAACAACACGAAACAACATAAATTCAAGAATATAGTTTAATTAGGATCCAAAAAAAAAAACATACAAGGATATAAATTTCAGCGTCGCGAGAAATATAATTCTGCCACGATTTACCTTATTGTCCCATAATGGGCCATAATAAAACAATTGTACATATAAATATATAATATTCAGACATTTTCATAATGTATTATTCAAAGCTAATTAAGCTATACCCTATCTTTCTCTGTTAGTAAAATACAGTATATTTTGTTTTCGTGCAGCGCATATATATAATCTCATATCTCACACACTCGCTCTTATTGAAATACACCTTTTTTTGTACATTTTTTTTTTTAATAAAATAAGATTTTAGATTTATCCTCGGCAATTAAATATTTAAATAATACTGTAATTTCTCGTTATATATAATATTATATAAATTATATTATATTATATTATAAACCACCACAAAAAATTTGGTGAGAGATCGAGCGAACGCAAATATAAAAGTTAAAGTTGAAATTGCTGAAAGGTAAAAGATACACGTGTACTGTACCCTGAAAGTAAAACTAACGGAAGTGAACAAAAGTGAAGTTCTTCGCAGGGGCTCAAAAATACTGGTTTCTTTGCTGAAATTTTTTTCGAGAAATTATATTTTTTTAATTTTTTTTTTTCTTGCTTTAAAAATTTATAGCGGATATACTATAGCCAAGTAGTGAATATATGATTTATATGGTGCAATATTAATATTCCTTCCTGATAAATAATGAACGATAAAAAAAAAAAAATAAATGAAGAGATAATAATAGCTGGAGCTCATCTTGATTATATTAATTATTGCATGTCGATTATTCTAATTAAAACTACTGTACTCTGTGTGTATAGTTTACATGAGGTTAAAAGTTTTTGTATTCTTGTTAATTAATTAGAATATTCACATGAAATAATACATTATACATTGAATGTTTATTATCAGAGAACAAATTAATTTTATTATATATATAGAAATGTATAATATCAAAGAGATTTTAATCATGATATAATTTTAAGTAAACTTTTCATATATAGGAAACTTTTGTTCTTTGATTAATAATTATACTTCTACCGAGTTTTAAACTTTTGATGGTGAATTAAACATGTAGAAAATTAATGCTTTTAAACATACAAAGATTTGTTCTACACCACATTAGCAGAGAGAGAAAGAGAGAGAGAGAGAGAACAGTAGTAAAGTAGATAGGTAGAATAAAGAAGAAAAGTAAAGTGGGAGTGAGTGAGTGAGAGAGTGAGTTAGTGAGCGAGTGATAGAGAGAGAGAGAGAGAGAGAGCTGATGAGATGATTTTAGTCAAAGATCGAGGTTTACTGAGCTTAAACATCGTGTTAATTTATCATGCGGTAACAAAAGGTCTCTCACTTTAACGAGAGAAATTTTGCTCTCTCTCTCTCTCTCTCTCTCTCTCTCTCTCTCTCTCTCTCTCTCTCTCTCTCTCTCTCTCTCTCTCTCTCTCTCTCTCTCTCTCTCATCGTTTAATCTAAAGTACGACGTCCTATAGAAACGACATTAAAGATCTACAAAATGTTATCGGAGCTCTCAATTCACTCAAAAACTCTCTCTCTCTCTCTCTCCATATATATACCACTTCTATAGCACACATAACAATTTTGATGAAAATTTATACAGAAAGAGATGATGCAGAGAGATAGAATCTGTATATAACAAATTAAGACATAAAAAAAGAACAAAAATTATGAGTAAAATTTTGTTATTATTTAGATAAGTATATATTTAAACAGGTTCTCTTCTTTTTTGTAGATTTAAATCTAAGATTGTTTGTGTGTGTGTGTGTGTGTGTTAATGTTATTATTTACTTGTATGATTTTTGCAGTGAAAAGTGATGTCACAGACTTGTATGTTGGATTGTAATTTCTAGGGTAGGGGAGAAAAAGAACCACACACACAGAGAACATAGTAGTTGAGATGCGGGCGCGCTACCAGATAACAAGAGCACATCACAAACCAGGGAGAAAAAAAAACTCAAATTGTTCGTTTTCTGTGTGTGTTTGTTCCATTGCAAACATATACTTTTTTTTTTTCCTTTCTTTTTTCTTTCTTTCTTTCTTGCCACACATTACGACTTTAACTTCAGTGTCTTTTTTTTTTAAATTGCGCAGCCTAATAGGCTTTAAATTTCCCATCGATTCAATAATTTTCTCGTGCGGTGTATATTTAGTTAAAGTACTTTGATTTTCCTCTGTTGAAGAAATTTAGAACAAATATTGAACAAAAAAGTTGTCGTTTTTTTTTTCAAACATTTACTTTTGGTAAGAAGAAAAATATATATATCTTGAATATTTTATATCTCAATGTTAATTGCCTGATGATGAAAGATGAAACTAAATTTGAAATTTGATAATTAAGAAACACAAATCAAAATAGTTTATTAATTGCTACTGACCATAATATATAAGTCTATGCTATGGTACCGACATAATGAAATAAACCTAGGAGAGACCGGGATATACACAGTCAAGGACATTGCAAGAGCTCAATTTTTTCAATAAAAATACTTTATTTTAAATCATTTGTAATTAACTCAGAAGTTATAGGCTTAAAAGTGACTAAATATAACAATTTACAAAAAAAAGAAAGACAAAATCAAACGCTTTGAATGAGAGTGAGTGAAAAGTGCACTCTCGTTTATTCGGAAAAAGGGAACTGAAATTACAAATGAAAAATGTTATTGCAAATTCAAATAAATTTGAAAAGTCTGACTATTTTTTTAATTAAAGTTAATTACTAATTAAAGAAGATGAAAATATTACGATTTGATCTAAATACAGAATTTTTTAAATTGTAATTAATATATATATTAATTACAATTACAAATCAAAAAATATATATTTTGAATTTTTCATACTTTCGTGAAAGTAACATTAAAGAATCTCTCTCTCTCTCTCTCTCTCTATTTATCTCTATTTATCTCTCTCTTTCTCTTTTTTTTCTTTTTTTCTCTCTCACTTCCACTTATATTTTCTTAATTATTCTACTTAAAAAATAATCACATCTATAACAATTATACAAATAACGAGCATTGCTGTAAAGTATTTGTCCCCAATCCTCAACCATCCCACCATCTCCAAACTGTACAAATTTTCTTTAATATTAACTGAGGAAAAAAATAGAAAAATATTATTTAATCACCAAAAGAGCTCTTATAAAATTACGTCAGATTTTTTATATTTTTATGAAATGATGCTATATATTATACATATTGAAATTCTAGACAATAGAAACAAATAAGAAAATAAGTAACTGACCCTTATAATAATCTTGGCCTTAAACTTGACAATCTTTATATAACAAAATGTCAATCTGTCTCTTCTTTTTTAAACGGATTAATGTACTGAATATAATAATAAGAAAAAGACCGCTCTCAAACTTAATAATATAATTTCTTTATATTATATTAAACCCTTTTTTTTTTTCTCTCCTTTTTAATAAAAGATTTAACTCAATAAAATAATAAAAATAATTTTTAAATTGAAATATCAAATATATAATTGAGAATAGAATATATAAAAATTAAATCATAGCCCTTCAAACACAAACTGTTTTTTTTTTCCATACTGTGTGTGACATCATCAAAAACTAACAATATGCTTTGCAGGGGTCATTTTTACTTCTACACATACTCATCATGAAAATAACAATAACAATATCATCTCTAAACCAAATAACAATGATGTTAAATACATTTTTCTCTCTTTATTTATTTACAAGTGGTCATACATTCCCACGATTTAAAAACATATACATCGTATAAAAAAATATGCTATAAATAAAAACTGCAACAAGCCACTTTTAAGACAAAACTTTATATAAAGTACAATAAAATTTATTATGTATATAAGGTCGAAAATTGTATAGAATTATATAAAAGGATGAATATAAGATCCAAGTAAAAAAATATATATATAGTTTGATACTGACCACCCACTGACAATGATATAAAGAAAAATAGGGAGGATTTGGTTTAGGGGATGCAAGGTGAAGTGGCGACCAACAGTGCTTATATAATATACTATATTATCACTATTATAGTATCATTGTTATACATTTTTTTTTTTGTTAAGAGGGGAGACAAATACGTTTTGTATTATTTATATATTATTTAAGGGGTATGATATATACAAGGATTTATAGTTGGCTCCTTGTTATGTGAAAAAGAAAGAGAAAAAATAGTATATAACAATTACCATATAATATAAAGACTATACTTCTACCTCTCTTTTAATAAAAATCTTGTATTATAATTTGTACATAACACAAATTTAATATATTGGACGCTTTTACTTTATAATAAACTTAAAAACACTTCATCCTGTTGTATTATTAGGAGACAAAATGCAGTTATTTTTAAAGCAGTTTCATACATATCTTACGAGGATCCGTTTTTTTTATCATTATTATTATTATTTTACTATTATTGCAGTAAACTATACAGAAAAAATAATGTAATTGAAAAGGGGCGTAGAGGAATATATGTGCATGACGTTATATTTAATGCGCTTGGATGCCATGAATAAATGGTGTAATGAATAACGTATTGCTCAGCATATGATAAATTTCGTTTTTGGCTATTTTCTTTGGAAAAACGGTTATAATTTTTATTATTATTATTCTCGTATACTGGAGAGACCCATATACTCAACCTTTTAACAGCATATCAATGCCTGCCAAAATGAGTCATTTTTCTATGCGGCCCATGTTATTGAGTGATCCAACATGGCGAGTGTAACATGAATGCATACACCCTATAGCATATTCCATCCATATAGAATAGAATAACATAATCCCTTTGATTTCATCACACAATTATAAAACTGCTAATTTACTGAACACAAGTAATAATTACTATAGTATATACGTAACATACAATATTTATTATAGTTTTTGTAACACGTTATTTCACATCAATTTTTATAAATTTCAAATAAATTAAAATTAAACATAAAATCTCTAAACGACAGTTTAATCTCATTGCGCAGTTAGCATTACTACAAAATAATCAAGGACACCTATATACGTTAAATATAAATATATACAATTAGAGATGTATAAAATACACGTAGAACATAATTATGTATGAAATATTTGTACTTAATTTTAATCTAACATCAAATTTGCATATAAAATTGTAACTCTTATATATACAATGTTATACATTAAGAAGTATCCAGCTTGTTTTTAAGCATACTATATATAATATATTTTTTATACTTGGCATTAATTTTGTTCGCGTTATTAATTTGGAAAAATCAGTTGTAATAATTTATAGCACAGAAAATTAAATGGTTTAAGTTTTGCAGTAATCATGACCTTGTATAATACAGGAATAGGTAATTTAAATTGACATACGAAAATCGCATGTATATAATTTTTCTAATTTATTAAATGAAATTTATAAATTGAAACCACATTCATAGAAAATTAATGCATTTTGAAATATGCATTATATAATTATATACAACATTTATGAACTACAGTAAACTACTAGTGTAAGTATAAATATGATGATGTACGTTTCAAAAATATAAGCGTGAGAAAGAGACTAACAATAATAATAATAAATAAATGGGGGGTAAATTTTATCATATATTCTAAAAGAATACATTGTCATATTAATAGAATTTCTAATTTTTTAGTTCATAAAGTATTTTAAATGAATTTTTGAAATTCGCGAAATGAGTCGAAAACTTATTCCTATGCTCACATGCAAAGTTGCCACCCGTGAGGTCATTTTTAGATTTAAACAAATTAATTTAAAATACTTAAAGGCGTAGAACACATTGAACAAAAAAGTTGTGTAATATCCTAACAAACCTCTGAAAGTCAACGTTGATTTGGCCGGAGTTATTGATTTCTAATTTATTTTCCATTCACAAAATGACACTGGGCGGTCACTGACATCACAGATTGCTCGATTTACATTTGAATTTACGATTTACGCGCGCGTGGACCAGGCGAGCTGTGACGTCAGTGACCGCCAGTGTCATTTTGTGAATGGAAAATAAATTAGAAATCAATGACTCCGGCCAAATCAACGTTGATTTTCAGGTTTGTTAGGATATTACGCAACTTTTTTGTTCAAGGTGTTCTACGCCTTCAATAAACTCAAAAATTAGACATTTGAATATCAATCGATTCAGGACAATGTTCTCTCTTTAAAAATATGAAATAAAATTACCCCTTTAATTTTTTTCTTCCTCATTGAATCATCTGAACATATAAATCAATATTACTCTTTTTTTTATATATTTTATATGATGAGAATTATTATGACATTTTGGCATATCAAAACGATTTTTCATTTTTTTGTCACAAACTATATAAAAATATTGAAGAGTTGCTTCAATCGAACCACAATTGACGTTTGATGTGCGGTTGATTGATGGTCACCATTCATTGTTGTACAGTATATACGTTTGCGTGAGAAAATTGTATATGACGTCACTCACTACAGGGTGATCTGATTGTTGTTACATTGTTGAGATCAAGAGCACAGAGTTGCAGTGTAAAAAAAAAAAAAAAAAAAAAAAAAAAATGTAAAAGTCTCAAGTGCAGTAACGACACCCGCAGAGATTGATCTTCAGTGATGCAATATGTGTAACCCCCGTAGTGCGTGTAAACCGAAATATAACAGTAATAAAAATATATGCTAGTATTCATGTTTAATCTAACGTATAATAGCTATCGATATGTTTTTTTTTTTAATTTTACTCCAATGAATTTTTTGAATGTAATTTTTATTATGATACAGTTATTTATATGTTTTCTTTTTACTTGATTTATTTTTTTAAATGAATGTTTATATTTTGTGTGCATGTTCAAAAATAAACTATGATGTGAGTTTTACATGCATATATTGTAATATATATATAGCTTGACAATTTTATCAGCATAAACACTATTTTATATATTTTTAAATTATTCTGATTAATCGTTGGTAGAGTGAGAGTGTGGAAATAAGACAACTTATTATAGCCTTTTCTTTTAGTAATTTAAATTTAGTTTTGTTTTTTCTATAATATAGAAACAAGAATGAGTGATTTCAACGCGCGCAAATATGTACGGAAAGATTAAATTACGTAATTTTTATACTGTATTTATGTCATTTTAGCATTTAAGTTAGAACATCATAAATAATTATGTTTATTTGCAACATAATATTTATGCTTTGTAACATAGTTACTATGAAGTATAGCATTTTGATATTATAGATTCTGGCGTAGTAAAAAAGTTGAGTTGAAAATTAGCTAGCATAATTATTAATTATATTTATATATTATGTATTACTCAAACTTTATTTATAAAACTTATTATTAATAGCTTGGATACATTGGCATTAAATAGTTATATATAAAGAGATGAATGAAAAAAGTAAATAAATATATAATTAAGTGAGTATAAAGTAAGTGTGTAAGTAAGTAAGTAAGTAAGTAAGTAAGTAAGTAAGTAAGTAAGTAAGTAAGTAAGTAAGTAAGTAAGTAAGTAAGTAAGTAAGTAAGTAAGTAAGTAAGTAAGTAAGTAAGTAAGTAAGTAAGTAAGTAAGTAAGTAAGTAAGTAAGTAAGTAAGTAAAAATAAATAAATAAAATTAAGATAACATTTTTATTATGATATAAATAAATAAGAGCAGAAGAATTCAATCCGCAATATGTCACAAAGAATTCCTTTCAAATTAATTAAAATAAATTACAATCAGATAGCAAATAGATTAAGATATTAAAATTAATCTACAACGTATTTATAAACTTGAATAGAAAAAAAAATGCATAGCCACAATAAAATAAGTTAGAATTAATTATAAAAACTGCCTAAATTTAATATATGACTGTATACTATAATTTATATAAATTAAATCAAATCAAAGCACACAAAATTAGAAATTTGAAACTTTTTTTTTTTTTTTTTTTAGTTTTGTAAATTTTAGCTATAACATAAATTTTAATAGTATATTGATATCTATCAATAAATTAATTATAATAATTTAAAAACATTTAATATTAGCATTTATTATAATTTCTATTTATTTATTTCATTAATAAATTAGAAAAAAATGGGGGGAGGCGAAGGAAGGAAGAAACATAATCTTATATAGTTTTGTTTTACTCATCCATATTAAACAGTAAATTTGAATATGTTAAAAACAGAGAGGAGTGCATCGTATGAAATAAGTAGGTTGTGTGTTGAAGGGAGTGGTGACACCTCTTGCATATGAGGTGGGGTGGGGTGCTCGTATATATGTACGCAGGTGACTTGTGCGGTGAGAGTGAGGTGACAACAGGTGCAATTGTCTTCACTGATGTCATAAATAAACAGCCGGCCTCGTCTGCTCACTGCATCAGATAAACAAACCGTATTTATCCATTGTCCATGTATTGACAGAAGAATTATTAATAAGTCGATATAGATCAAAATATTTCGCTACTAAAAAAAAAAAAGAGAAAGAGAGAGAGAGAAATGTCAACAATTTTTATTATTATATAACATACTTGAGGTTTGAGGTCATCTTTCTCTCTCTCTCAACAGCTTTACTTTTAATCTTCTTTTTTTTTTTTTTTTTTTTTTTTTTTAGCAAACACCTTTGTTAGACATATCGTGTTTCCGCTAAACTGCTTATCGGTTTTAGATTTAATTTACACACAAAGTGAAGAATTGCCTATTTTATTTTTACTTCTTGTCTTCTTTTTTTTTTTTTTTTTTTCGGTATGCGTTGCAGGTTTTTATTTTTATTATTCAGACATTTACGTCATAAATTATAATTTTGAATTATGGCTATCCATTTATAAAATTTAAGATATGTTTTTTTTTTTCAATGGTTTGATAACATTATATTCTTGCTGATTTATAGTAAAATTATTTGCCAGTTCATGTTTTATATACGTTATAAAAGAATATGTCTGAATTTTACAAATTCAATAAAAAATGTCTTAATTATATAACACTACTATCAATCAAAGGTTCTAAAAATAAGTGGTAAACCAATCTATTTGTTATTATTATTTGTCAAATACTCATTTATTTATTATTAAAGTTTATATATTATATAAATTTAATATAATTTTTTGTTTTATTCATAAAGTATAAATTTATCGCAGAACTTTCAATTTTGCAATATATGAAGCGCATAGCGCATACTTAATTTTACTACTGAGGCTACACCCCAGAGCAAATTACCATACAGCTGAAGCTAGAGGGATGCGCAGGCGTATTGTTGCGCAGCTGTGTGGTTCGTCTTAAAACAATCGACATTCCAGACTCGCGCAACTTCAGACCTAATCATTTTATCTTCATTGTCAGTCAAAGAATCATTCAAACAACACTTTGTCACAATAGGCTGAAAATTAGTGTTGTTCGTAAACCCTCTCTGTTTTCTTGTACCAAAAAATACGCACTGCATTTCAATAAGCATAGTTGGTCGTCATTTTAGGAGCAGAGAACAGGGTTTACGAACAGCATTAGTAAAAACACAGCTAGAAAACTATATTCATACTAACATTAAATCTGAATTATAGCTGGTCAATTTGTAACGGTATTATTTCTGTAAATATTTACAACATTTCAAAATATCAGTTTTTTTTTTTTTTTTTTTTTTTTTTTTTTCATTTGGAGCATTATTAACGTCAAGGTATTTATATACTACCACCTTTTCATTTTATTTTTAAAAATTTGTTAAAAATTCAGCTTTAATTGATTGCAGAATGAATTCAAAAAATAAATAAATATTCGTCTTTATATTCAATAATATTTTAAAAGAAAATACAATTGAAATGGCGAGGTTTAAGTGTAACCTACTCTAACTGAAATGTGATTAACAATTAATTTTTTTTTATTATTAGTATTATTTTTCTTATTTGTAGATATAGGTACATAAACTGTATAGGGTGGTTGAATTCATGTTAAAGTCAACGCCATAAGTGAGTAAATAACATTGGTCGGTATGGGAAAAAGGCACATTTTGCCATGCAGTTTAAAAATACTTCGCAATTTTTGTGAGAAAATTGATGCTTATTGAATTATAGGTTTTCAAGTATGCGAGAAAAATAATAATGACAAAAAAAAAAAAAAACTTATTTTCCAAAGAAAATAGCAAAAACTCACGTTTGTTCTATTATGCTATAAGCAATGTTATTCGTTGCTCAATTATGGCATCGAAGCGCATTTATTATGAAGTCATGTGCACACACCCTATAATAAAATGTCAATTATATATGTTTTTCCATGACGTGATTATTTATTTATGCCACTGATTGTAACAATTAAATAAATAAATAAAAAAAATGTGGAAGTTTTCCCGCCAAAAGAGAGACCACCACAATTTTACACGAGGAGACTTTGAACATTTTTTTCTTGTATAAATATTAAAAATGTACGCTAATATAAATAACATGAAAAGTCTAGGAAATATCACCTTTCAAGACGAACAGGTGAATATATGTTTCTAATTTTCATTAATCATATTGGTTTTATATATATCAAAAATTTATTTAAGAAAAATAAATTCATTTAATTATACCAAAAAGACAAAAAAAAAAAAAAAGTAATATGTATAATTTAAATATAAATTAGTGTACAAAAAAGGTATATTATATATATAGTAAAAATTATGTATTATTTAATCTGTCGGTTTATATCAGATTATGCTGGTGGTAGTATTGACGCGTGGAATTTTGTGTATAGGTCCATTTGAGAGATGCAGGGAGTGTGTGGCGTGGCGTCAGGTATGTTAGTGGAGGCTGGCAGGTAAATAGGCACGCTTAGGGAGCACGTGCTTATCAAAGGCACGAACCATATTATACATACACGGTTTTTTCATATACTAACGTCATTCGACCCGCAGCTTTTTTAAGGTAAAAAAAAAAAAAAAAAAAAAAAAACGGACAAGCCACGTGGCTATAGCACATGGACACACATACGTCCTTGTGCAGACTCCAGAAACTATAGAGCATCTGTCTAGCTTGCTGCTGGACCAAACTTATGCTGGTCAAGAATTATAATATACCTGTCAGACATAGGGGTAATATGCGGGAAATCTTTTTATAATTTTTTTTAAGGCGTCGCTACTGTGTGTAGGTAATAGATATTAAAATGATATTATTATTTTTCTGTTAATTTTCTTTTTTTTAATACCCAGAAAATAATAATTATAATAAATTAGCAATATTTTACACCTGCACTTTGATCCAAGTGTTTTTCATTTTTTTTTTTTTTTTTAATATGATTTTTAAATATTAATTATACCTTAATTGTATGTATATTATTATTAAACTTTTAATTAAGATTCTTCATAATTTAATTTTAATCCTTTATCGTCGCATTACAAAAAAACATTAAAAAAAATGAGAGCAATTTATATACATGTTTTGAAAACGTTTAACGTAGAATTATCATACTAGTAATTATACTTAAAGTAGCTTTTAGCATTAATAATGCAGAAACATGAGGTAAAATACTATGCAGATACAGAGGCTATAACTTAAAATTTATGTAGTTGCTCACTCAATATAAAATATGCAATGCTTTATTATGGCATTTGTCTATAAAATAGCATTGCACACTTCTCTGGTCTGTTCACACTGTGCAATATTTTTAATGTGTATTAAATTTGAATACTTCTTTAATGTAATCAAATTAATTGTACATTTGAAATAATACACCGTGTGAAAAGATTCAATAACTACTTTTTTCTAATGATAATCTTTAGGGTAATCAAGCATAAAAAACTAATGATTTTTACATAATTTTATAATGTTTTCACGGTGAGATGGAAGTCTTTAGGTCAGTTGGTTAAATTTCAAACAGCTGATGATGAGTGTGGTTTGGCAAGGAGCAGGATTACGTGGCCTCAGCGTGGGTCAAGTTTCTGCAAGAGTAGAAAAGAGAGAGAGAGAGAGAGAGAGAGAGAAGACCAGAGTGTATATTATATAAATTTAATATGTACCACGTAACAGTTGGGTCTTAGCTATTTTATAAGTAAAAACATAAGGTTTATATAATGAATATTTTGTAAATGTTGTCAATTGTTTTACTGAATAATCGTGAAAAGAATGTAAATATTTAAAAAATTCTTTGAAATTTCTCTCTCTCTCTCTCTCTCACACACACACACACACACACACACACACACACACACACACACACACACACACACACACACACACACATACACATACACATACACATACACACACACACTTATATAATTCATTAAATTACTTTCCCCGTATATTTTAAAACGAATTCTGGCAAATAGCTTATAGATACTGTAATAATATATAATATAAATAATATACAGATGTGCTAAAGCAACGTATAGTTAGAGTAAAGATATAAATGAAGTTTGTATATGCAAATAAAAATTTATAATATTATAATACTCTTTTTGTTTTATCGAAACAAATGGATGAGAAGTCGCATTTAAAATGACAGTCGGAAGTTTAAGTCTTGAATTTTAAAATAATTATAACATTGCTCATTGGTCCATTGACAACGGTTAAAAGTAGTAATACTTAATAATAATAAAAATCATCACCTGCTTTTTTTATATCGGTTCTCACTTTTGTTTATAGAAAAAAGATAAGTAGGCAAATTGGCAACAAATTTATTTACTCTTCCTATTGTTTTTATTTATTAGCTAACAAGACAAGCAAAAAATGTCGGTAATTCTTTATCACAAAAGTTAAAAGTTGTGACAACTAATGTTGTATTAAACGTGACTAAAATATATGAAAGAAAAAAGGTGGGGATGATTTGAATTATTATAATTTAACTTTATTATTGTTCTAAAACCACTTTAACCATAATACATTTTTAGTAGTATTGAATGTAATGACATGAGCTTGATTAATAATTAAATATTTATTAGAGCAATTAAGAGAATATCTTTTGTGAAAGCAATAACTATTTTTTAACTTATGAAGTCTTTTTCATGGGAGTCGTATTATAAATTTGAATATCGCGATTTAGTTGTATTAGAAATTGATTAATTATAGAAATTTCATGTTTGGGATTATATTGACTTAAATTTTAAAATAATTTATTTAGCAAGAGAGTTAAGTCCACAAGTACTGAATACGATTATAATGTAGTCAAAACATTCAAGCAAAACATTTTAGAGGAAAAAAAAACTACATTTTACATTATTATTATTATTTGATTTTATAACTGACACTCAATGATGTGGGGGGCGGGGGCTATATTACGTGCATCGAGCTCATACTGAAGCCAAGATGCACGCACCCTGTCACTATCCAAAACTTCGTGACTATTTTGCTAGGAGGCGAGATGAATAGACCTTGAGCACTAGACCTTGACCACCTACATCGGGGTGACGTTCTCTCCTGGACCCTGTGGGATACTTTTCCGCAAGCTCATTGGAGCCGTATGCCCATAGCTACCGAGGCACTTGAAAGCGGGGTGGCTCTTGGCATCCCAAGCCCATGCCTCGGCCGCCTCGCGTTAAAAAACGCTTCAGGGGCTTCAGTAGCCGAGGTCCACCCCCCACACCTAGGTCCTCTCATGGACGGGGACGGACGCGACCCCGGTCCCAGAAACCGTACGCTACCGCTCGATTCGGGGCCGGATTTCCATTATTATTATTACATTATTACTTGTTACATTATTACATTGTTATTATTATATTATTGTTAGGTTATTATTTAATTATGGTCACTTCAATGGTAAATATTATGTTTATTTACTCAGATGTTACCTTCTCGTATTATATTATTCTGCCTTTAATGTAGTGTCTCAGAGATACAGTAGAACATGTTGTCCTGACTGCACCTATTAATGTTGTTCATAAACCCTGTTTACTGTGCTTCAAACCATGAAAAATGGATGATCACATACTGCTTTTTAAATGGAATTGCGCTTCTTTTTTTGTTTTGTTTTGTTTTGTTTTTGTTAGTGCAATGGAACTGAGTTTACGAACATCATTATTGCCTATTTGTTTTGCAATAAATAAATATTTTATTTTATTTATAACAAATGGAGTAGAAACGCAGTAGAGAAAGTTTTATAAAAGCATTGCAAAGTAAGCTTCAAAAATTTCTAGACAATATAATTTGTTTTAAATTAATTACTTTAAAACTATTCCATGTATACATTTTTTTTCTGCAGAATAGAAATAAGAAGTATATATTTAGAACTATAATAAAAAAAAACTGTAAATTTCTGATTAAGCAAACACAATTAAAAAAGTATATTATAATTTATCAAAATTTCATTGAAGGAAGTGACTTTATGTTGCACGTGTTGTGCGGAAAAGCGTGGAAATGACCACCACATAATATCAAAGGAAACACAGCACACATATTAAGACTCTTCACGTATATGTGTGTATATACGTATGTACTTTTAACCATAACTGTGTGCAGCTGCATTTTGTAAATATAAAACTTGTTTGCAGTAATGAATAATTGTATTTTAATACCTTTATCTCTACATTGTCTTCAATTATTATTAAATGATATTTTCTTAAAATGAAAAAGAAAAAATAGGAGAGAGAGTGAGTGAGAGAGAGAGAGAGAGAGAGAGAGAGAGAGAGAGAGAGAGAGAGAGAGAGAGAGAGAGAGAGAGAGAGAGAGATAAAAAAATGTTGTAATGTAAATGTACGTAACGAACTTCTTCATTATTTATTTTACTTATAAATGTATGTAATACGTAACTTGAAGTACATGATGTATGTTTCAATAAAATATTATGATCTTTGATAAAGTATATAACCAGTAATAATAATTGTATAATTAAAATAACTTTCTTGCCAAAATGAAGTACTTTTTTTTCTTCTTCTTCTTCTTACTTTAATTGCAATGTTTTTAATACAAATAGTTTTTTTTAGTACACACATCATCATAGCTTGAAAACGTAAAGTGGAGTATTAAAACAAACAAAAAAACTGGACACATAAACTTTATCTGTACATTTCATACATGTCTAAAAAAATCCCTTAAATATTTATATAATTATATTTATCTTAATTTTGAAATCTAAAGTCGCTTGCCACTTTAATGAGTGTTTCCAAACTTAGGTCCAGTATATTGTTAGGTATGGTGAAGTGAGGGTGATTTAAAGCTTTGATAAAACACCACATTATACATGTATACGTATATATATATACCACCCTTATACTGCAACTCGCTGCATCCCTTATCAATGCGTGACTTTTCCCACGATTCACATCTGTTCTCTGATGGACTTTTCTTTTACTTAATCATTGTTACATCAACATTTATTTATTATTGTCGTTTTAATACTGAGAGTCTGATCGAAAACTGATATTTTTTACCTTACTATACCCTATACCAATAGTAATGTAAGACATTGTACATTTTTTTTTACCAAAAAAAAAAAAAAAAAAAAAAAAAAAAAGTAAATTTAGAAAATAAAAATAGTTATAGAAACCTCTATGTCAGAAATACATAATTTTTTATACTGCATGAAAAATGGTAGTAATTAAAATCATTCATTTCTAATTGTTTTTTTAATAAAATAGTAACCTTGACTGATGCATTTTGTATCATATGTTTTGAGCATGAAAGAAAGGAATAAAGAAATTTGAAATTTCATTTTTAATATAATAAATAATGTTTAAATTAAATATTAACAACAGTAGAGAAAAAAAATGCATTTCAAAAATAATATATATATATATATATATATATATATATATATATATATATATATATCAGTGGCGTAGCCAGGATTTTACCACAGGGGGGGTTCAGGATAGATATGCCGGGGCGAAGCCCCAAAAAGCCCGCCGCAGGCGCGAATTTTTTTGAGGCCACGCCCCCTTTTTTGATGAAATTTGCACTTAAAAAGTATTCATAATGCATTTAATTTTAATTGAGGTAAAGTTTATTTTGTAGATTTTGGACGTGCCAAAATGTGGATTTGATTCTGACAATACAAAAAATAAAACATTTTCCTTGCTACATTATTAATATTTTTGATATTTAGTCAATGTCTTGACTGGGACTATATGGAGCGGTGTAGCACAATAACACAATATGGCAAGCAAAAAAATATATAAATTCAAATGCGGATCTATATAATTAGGCAGCCCCTTTGCCGAAATTTGCCAAAATACAGTTCTTACATTCTTCCAATGTTTTCAAGCTCAAAATATTTTTAAGCGTGTGCATTTTTTTAAAGAATTCTTTTAAATGGAAAAATTATTTTAAATTCAAGTAAAAATTATGAATTACTGTATTGACTGTATTTCATTTTAGCACCGCATTTACGCAGCCCGCAGTACATAACACACCTGATGACCGCAACCCGAAGTACATAGAAACTTTAAAAATATATCACTAAACGTTACTGAAAGAAAATTCTTATCATTTAACGAATTCAAAATTACAACCTTAAAATAATTTTGAGCTACAAATTATTGATAGAACCCAAGATTTATTTATTTATTTAATTATTATTATTATTATTACTTTTTTTTAGTGTAGATTTTGACTTTAGTTTTGTCCGTTCTGTATAAATTTTTTTTGAATATATATATATTTTTTTTTTAAGTTCAAAAGTACTGATCAGATAATATTGTTTTTCAGCAAAATAAAAATCAATCAAAATTAGAAAGAATTTCAGCAACTCTTGTACGCAATTTTTGCTATGCTATAAGTTTACTTCTTTTTAGAATTTTCTTTCTGAAACTGGCTAACATTATCCTGTCCTGTTCTTTTGGTAATTATCTATATATCAATTCTGCTTCATGATGATTTCTTTTTAGAATAATACATAATTTTCAAATATTATGGTAATAAGTAATAATTAATTCATATCTTTAAAAAATATTTGCCATTCAACTCTTCATTTTCTTATACTTTTTTTTTTTTTTTTTTAATATTTTTGAACTATTTTTGATAACAACAGTTTAAAAAGAGAATGAGTATATAAGTCGGAACAAAACTGGTCAATTTGAAATAAAACTCAAGAAATTAATGAAAAATTACAAGGGAAATTAAATTGCAAAGAATGTCTCTAATAGGGATCGAGTTTTATCGTTTTACAGTTTTTTTTTTCTAACTTTTTGCAACAACACAAAAATAAAAATCATCAAATATGGACTAGTATAAACTTAATATGCTTGAAAACTGGATAGTTTTTACTTTTATTAATATATTTTTGTTTCACGAAAATAGAAAATTTACAATAGACCTTTCCCAAAAGTCGCTTTTTAGAAAAGTAAACAAACTTTTACCCCTAAATTTGGCGGCCATCTTGATTTGGGTGCAAAAATGTAAACAAAGGGTAATTTAACATGTAAACAAATGGCCGATTAAGGCACTTTTTGAGATCAAATTTTAATTATTTCTAGTAAAATATTGCAAAATTTAACTGCGCTAAAACATTTTGCCATATCTTGTTTTGAATCGAGCAAGATGTTACAAAAAAGTGGTTTGAAATGAAAAAATTTTCCCGCCTGAAACAAAAGCCATATGAAATTCCGGTGGGCGGAGTTATCACAGTAAAAAATCAACATTTTTGCAATCGGGACGTGAATTTATGTTATAAAATTAAAGTTAGACATATTGTGAAGTCGCTATCACTTTTTACTGCAAGTAAATGTGTAAAATAGTACTATAAATATGTGATTTACGGCAAGTACCTCGGTTTTCTGCAACAGTGATTCAAAAATAAACAAACTCGCTGCTGCAGAAAAATCGTCTTTGATTCACCTGTGATCTACAAATACGGGAAGTATTTACATTTTACATAGAGAAATGTTATAAAAAAGGACTATTACTTTGTGTGCTCTTTTGTATTTTCAGATGCAGTGATTTTACTAGGCGTAGCAGCTAGATAAGCACTCCGTCATAGAAAAATTGAAGTGTAAACAATGAATATACTAAGGTAAATGAATGAGAGGTTATTTGGTATTTTTTTGTTTTCTGTCACTTGGTGTGTCTCTACCAAACTCACACAGTATAAGTGCATACAGTATATATTATGTACATACGCAAGATGATTATTTTAACTTGTCTATATTCATTGGTAAAGAATATACGGCGTACACACACCAAACAAAATCGAGTTGTACGTACTGTACAGTACTGTAAGTATGCATTTGCATGTACTCTGTACGTATGTATGTACTCAATGTACATACTGTATATGTATGTATGCACTTAGTTAGTTCAGTTAGCATTATGTAATGTGAGCCATCTCTAGCTGTATGTACAGCTCTGGCCAAAAGTTCCCGAACGGGGCAGCGGCAGCCGCTGCGTTTTCTCATAAAGATAGCATTGTGTGGTTGCGGGTTGCCTATGCAAATTGTTTGAGAACTTTTGGCTAGAGCTGTACATATGTATGTACTACATACATACATACATACATGCATAGAACTCGAGGTCTACAGAGATATAAATTTATGTTATAAGTTTGAAAGGAAATAATGATAGAATAATTCAGCGCTGGTTTTAGAATAAAGTTAAAAGCGTCCCCTAGTTTGGTGACAATCTTTCCTAGCAAACAGATTATAAACATAGTGGATAGCTTGTGTCACTAATATACAACTTTTATCTTGTAGATTAGAGCAGAACGCTATCTTTTTTTTTTTTTTTTTTTTTTTTTTTTTTTTTTTTTCCTCTGAGCTACCAAGATTTTACCAAACTGTGTGACTCTTTTCTTTATCCTAAGACCAGTTCTGGTTTATCATATTGTTACTTGCTTTCAAATGTATTATACCTAACCACGATGGTATAATTTCCTTTATATCTCCAATATGATTTTTCTTTTTTTTATTATTGCTGTATTATTATTATTATTTTTTTTTTTTTGTTTCTTTTCATCATAAAACACCTTAAGGAGGTAAGGGGGCGTAGATGGCAGCACGGTAATTTAAGATAGGAAAGCATCAGCTGTTATCCAATATGTCTGACTTATTCTTTTGGAAATTTCCCTGTGCTGCCATCTACGGTCCCTTACCTCCTTAAACAAAAAACTTGTTTAATATCATAACAAAACTAAATATCAACGTTCATGGTTTGGCCAGGGCCAGAGTCATTTATTTTTCTTGTATTAACTCCATCATGTGTACTGTACTACGCTGAAATGTACAGCTTTGGTCAAAAGTTTGAGAACAATTTATATAAGCAACCCGCTTCACTTTGCTATCGTTGTGAGAGAACGCTGCAGCCACCGCTGCCCCCCGTTCTTAAACAAATGGCCAGAGCTGTACATTAATGTGCTGTGTCATATTGTACAGTAATGTACACATGACCTTGATAAGAATTTTCACCATTCAAAAACTTGGCTAAATTTGCAATGTTGTTTTTATGGGAAAAACACGCTCTGGA
Organism: Ecdyonurus torrentis; assembly: GCA_949318235.1. Lineage (NCBI taxonomy): Eukaryota > Metazoa > Arthropoda > Insecta > Ephemeroptera > Heptageniidae > Ecdyonurus > Ecdyonurus torrentis. The sequence continues at coordinate 10,175,746 of OX439130.1, forward strand.
TTTAAATGGTAAAATATCTTATCACAGTCCTGTATACTTACCTTGCACTTCATTATACTGTAATGTACATTTTTTTTGCCTGTAGAACTGACTTCAGTAACCGCAGGAGGAGACGATGATCCTGAACTTCAGTAGTAGAAGCACACTTAAGACTAGTCACCTTTTTTTTTTTCCTGACTTCAGTACCCGCAGGAGGAGACGATGGTCCTGAACTTCAGCAGACTGTAACATAATAATTCTAAATAACTGCAGACCAATATCTGAGGCTGAGTAATCTGAGTACTGTATGGTACGTACTTTACTGTACATGGCAATACAGTACTGTACAGCAAAACACAGTACAGTAGTACATTACGTGTGTAGTATATAACAGCACGGTAAAATACAGTATGAATTCATGAAGAACAATATGAACTACTGTGACAAATCGGTCACAGTAGTTCATATTGCTATTTATGAATGCACATTTTACTTACCGTGCTGTAATAAATATATTACATTTGATTGCTTTGTACTGTTTTTTACTGTACATTACAGTACCAAGAGAGAGAGAGAGAGAGAGAGAGAGAGAGAGAAGAGATTATTTGTATTATAGCAATACAGTAATGATTTATAAGGCAAAAATCTATCATTTGTATTGCTGTAAGACAAATGTCTTTCTCTCTCTCTCTCTCTCTCTCTCTCTCTCTCTCTCTCTCTCTCTCTCTCTCTCTCTCTCTCTCTCTCTCTCTCTCTCTCTCTCTCTCTCTCTCTCTCTCTCTGTCTCTCTTAGTACTGTAATGTACAGCAAAAAACAGTACAAAGCAATCAAATGTAATATGTTTATTACAGCACGGTAAGTAGCTTTACCGTGCTGTTATATACTACACACGTAATGTACTACTGTACTGTGTTTTGCTGTACAGTACTGTATTGCCATGTACAGTAAAGTACGTACCATACAGTACTCAGATTACTCAGCCTCAGATATTGGTCTGCAGTTATTTAGAATTATTATGTTACAGTCTGCTGAAGTTCAGGACCATCGTCTCCTCCTGCGGGTACTGAAGTCAGGAAAAAAAAAAAGGTGACTAGTCTTAAGTGTGCTTCTACTACTGAAGTTCAGGATCATCGTCTCCTCCTGCGGTTACTGAAGTCAGTTCTACAGGCAAAAAAAATGTACATTACAGTATAATGAAGTGCAAGGTAAGTATACAGGACTGTGATAAGATATTTTACCATTTAAATCCAGAGCGTGTTTTTCCCATAAAAACAACATTGCAAATTTAGCCAAGTTTTTGAATGGTGAAAATTCTTATCAAGGTCATGTGTACATTACTGTACAATATGACACAGCACATTAATGTACAGCTCTGGCCATTTGTTTAAGAACGGGGGGCAGCGGTGGCTGCAGCGTTCTCTCACAACGATAGCAAAGTGAAGCGGGTTGCTTATATAAATTGTTCTCAAACTTTTGACCAAAGCTGTACATTTCAGCGTAGTACAGTACACATGATGGAGTTAATACAAGAAAAATAAATGACTCTGGCCCTGGCCAAACCATGAACGTTGATATTTAGTTTTGTTATGATATTAAACAAGTTTTTTGTTTAAGGAGGTAAGGGACCGTAGATGGCAGCACAGGGAAATTTCCAAAAGAATAAGTCAGACATATTGGATAACAGCTGATGCTTTCCTATCTTAAATTACCGTGCTGCCATCTACGCCCCCTTACCTCCTTAAGGTGTTTTATGATGAAAAGAAACAAAAAAAAAAATAATAATAATAATAATACAGCAATAATAAAAAAAAGAAAAATCATATTGGAGATATAAAGGAAATTATACCATCGTGGTTAGGTATAATACATTTGAAAGCAAGTAACAATATGATAAACCAGAACTGGTCTTAGGATAAAGAAAAGAGTCACACAGTTTGGTAAAATCTTGGTAGCTCAGAGGAAAAAAAAAAAAAAAAAAAAAAAAAAAAAAAAAAAAAGATAGCGTTCTGCTCTAATCTACAAGATAAAAGTTGTATATTAGTGACACAAGCTATCCACTATGTTTATAATCTGTTTGCTAGGAAAGATTGTCACCAAACTAGGGGACGCTTTTAACTTTATTCTAAAACCAGCGCTGAATTATTCTATCATTATTTCCTTTCAAACTTATAACATAAATTTATATCTCTGTAGACCTCGAGTTCTATGCATGTATGTATGTATGTATGTAGTACATACATATGTACAGCTCTAGCCAAAAGTTCCCAAACAATTTGCATAGGCAACCCGCAACCACACAATGCTATCTTTATGAGAAAACGCAGCGGCTGCCGCTGCCCCGTTCGGGAACTTTTGGCCAGAGCTGTACATACAGCTAGAGATGGCTCACATTACATAATGCTAACTGAACTAACTAAGTGCATACATACATATACAGTATGTACATTGAGTACATACATACGTACAGAGTACATGCAAATGCATACATACAGTACTGTACAGTACGTACAACTCGATTTTGTTTGGTGTGTGTACGCCGTATATTCTTTACCAATGAATATAGACAAGTTAAAATAATCATCTTGCGTATGTACATAATATATACTGTATGCACTTATACTGTGTGAGTTTGGTAGAGACACACCTAGACCCCTGCGCCGCCGCGCCACGCCGCGCCACGCTGACCAAAATCGGCTCGCCGATCACGCCGCCGCCGAAGGGTCTAAACAACGGCGTGACCTTTCCCCTCCCTTCCCTTGAAACCCTTGAAGGAAGAACCCAACGTAAGCCCTCTAACACCGTCCTCTAGCTCTCAAAACGCGATCTCTGGACCCTCGAAATTGCCTTATAGTGCCCCCCACTTTGTCAATCTTTCGGCACGCCGATTTCGCCGCCGCCGCCGATTGATTTTATGACGCCGATCACGCCGCCGCCGGTACCCTTATTACTGAACCTACGCCGCCGCCGCCAATTAAGGCATCGGCGCAGGGGTCTAGACACACCAAGTGACAGAAAACAAAAAAATACCAAATAATCATTCATTCATTTACCTTAGTATATTCATTGTTTACACTTCAATTTTTCTATGGCGGAGTGCTTATCTAGCTGCTACGCCTAGTAAAATCACTGCATCTGAAAATACAAAAGAGCACACAAAGTAATAGTCCTTTTTTATAACATTTCTCTATGTAAAATGTAAATACTTCCCGTATTTGTAGATCACAGGTGAATCAAAGACGATTTTTCTGCAGCAGCGAGTTTGTTTATTTTTGGATCACTGTTGCAGAAAACCGAGGTACTTGCCGTAAATCACATATTTATAGTACTATTTTACATATTTACTTGCAGTAAAAAGTGATAGCGACTTCACAATATGTCTAACTTTAATTTTATAACATAAATTCACGTCCCGATTGCAAAAATGTTGATTTTTTACTGTGATAACTCCGCCCACCGGAATTTCATATGGCTTTTGTTTCAGGCGGGAAAATTTTTTCATTTCAAACCACTTTTTTGTAACATCTTGCTCGATTCAAAACAAGATATGGCAAAATGTTTTAGCGCAGTTAAATTTTGCAATATTTTACTAGAAATAATTAAAATTTGATCTTAAAAAGTGCCTTAATCGCCCATTTGTTTACATGTTAAATTACCCTTTGTTTACATTTTTGCACCCAAATCAAGATGGCCGCCAAATTTAGGGGTAAAAGTTTGTTTACTTTTCTAAAAAGCGACTTTTGGGAAAGGTCTATTAAATAAAAAACGTAGCTATAGTGACTCGTTTGGTTAGTACGTATACGGTACTACAAAATATTTGATATTATAGCTTTAAAGCTAATATATTGTCTATACCGCTGTACTATATGTATCAGTGGAGAATGTAAAATTAGTAAAAATAAAAATAAAAATTTAACATACAGTATTCGAGCGAAGCGAGAAATTTTTGAAGATTTGTTCCCTTAAATACGATTTTTGTTGCATACAAATTTTGTTCAATTTTGATATATTTTCCAAATCCACAGGGGGGGTTTGAACCCCCAAAACCTCCCCCCTGGCTACGCCACTGAAATATATAATATATATATATATATATATATATATATATATATATATATATATATATATATATATATATATATATATATATATATATATATATATATATATATATATATATATATATATATATATATATATATATATCATCTTACATTATAAATTCTGTACTATACTTAACATTTTTTTTTTAATTAAAGGAGCTATGATTGATTTAGTTATTACAAGTACTTTTTATTATTTGAAAATTAATATTTGTTATATGGATATGAAGTTAAATCATTTTTGAATGTTTCAAATACAATAATTATCTATAGTTACTATATTTATATTAATACTTTAATTTTTCATGTATATAATTTATCTTTCAAAATGACTAAATTTGTTAAAATATTAGTGTGATAAATTTTTATTGTGGGAAACTTATTGCTATTATCATTGATTGATTGGTATAGGTTTAATTAGAGGATCATGTGAAATGAGAATCAGTAGCGACGATTTTCCCATGTCTTTCATACAGTACTCGATTAAGAGTATCTATATAGGAGAGGGGGGATGCTTCAACCTGATAACGACGCAATAGATGGCCTTGTGGTCACTTTATACCTATCGCACGTCTAATTGACGTCTGATAACAAAAATTTTTCACCAGAAAGTCTTTAAAAATACTTTTCTTTACCGAGAAGAAGAAAATTTTTAATTGACTTAAATTTTCTTATTTTTTATCAACAAGTATATTTAAAATAAAAATACCGTGTTACATGAAGAAAAAAGTAATGAGCTACCTCCCTCACTGTTGTCAAAAAAAAAAAAAAAAAAAAAAAAAAAAGGCATAATGTAGTACAGTATACAAAATATAAAATCACAATTTTTTAAGTTAATACAACGAGAAAAAAACAAGTAATTTATGCTGCATTGAACAATTTCTATATTGTACTATATTTCTTTTATATTTATATTTCATTTATATTTATATTACATTATTATTTATTTATTTACATTTATATTTTCTATATTATATTAATGCTGTTCGTAAACCCTGTTCTCTTGCACCAAAAAATGCGCATTCCATTTGATTAACCATAGCTGATCGTCATTTTAGGGGCAAAGAACAGGGTTTACGAACAGCATTATTGTATTTTATAATGTTGTTATTTTATAATAACATAAGATATAAGTAATTATGCTAAACATTTTAACTACCATGCTATGTACACTGAAAGAAAAAATTACGTAATTTATGCTGCATTTATGTCGTTGTAGCATAAATAATATTAAATTAGAACAACAAAAATAATTATGCTGTACAACACAATTTTTTATGCTTAATAACATAGTTATTATGCAGTATAACATAAATTATGTTGTATTTTGTGCTAAATATGAACAATAGCATAACTATTTCGTATTTATTTTTGTCCGTGTAGTATAATCAATAATCACCACACCATAAATGTGTAAATTATGTTGTTATGCATAAATGTTGCTGCGTTGTGCTAGCATATTTATTACGTATATAATAATAATAATAATAACTTTATTTAAGGCGTTGTGAGGGCATGACAGCCCTATTATACAAAACCTTGAACACAATAATAATAATAAATTTTAACATAAGCATAATAGAGTTTCAATCTTAATTGATACATATTAATTACAAATAGGTTTAATTTAAAGCATTTACACAAAAGTTTGCTATTAACCATAGAGTTTTAAGAGTACCCAAATGATAAAAAAAATATATATTTATACTTGAAATAACGTTTGCAAATCAACCAATATAACATAATAATAATAAGTAACTTTATTAAGGCGTTGTGAGGGCTTGACAGCCCTATGTTACAAAACCTTGACCACGTACAACATTACATGAGAAAAATACATAAGCAAAGAAAATATAAGAACTACAAAAAGAAAACAATAATGTTATCCAGTATAATACTCAATAAATCAGAATATTTATACATTCACATTTCTTTTTAATTTAATTTTTAATTTAATTTAATTTCTTCATGCTTATTTCTGGAGATAGGGATTTATACTAAAATATACATTATACTATGATTGAATATAACTAGAAAAATAACCAAACAATGATATTAATATACAAAAGAAAAAAAAAAAACTAAAAATATTTAAGAAAAAAAAAATCTATTTCAAACACTAATAAGCATAATATAATATATATAGATAAATAATTTTGCATTTATAGTAAGACGGACCATATAAGAAGATAATCATACAGTAATACAATACTATACTACAATACAAATACAGTATAAAAAAATGTAGTCATTCTTGTACGTGTATATATCGTTCTGTTATCTTACACACACAAATATATATATATATATATATATATATATATATATATATATATATATATATATATATATATATATATATATATATATATATATAATGAAGATTTGAACAAATTTTAATAATTTTGTTTTGAAAAATAATGAGTAAAAAAAGTTGATAAACCGCTAGATTTAAGCCAAATGTTAAAGTCCTTTAACGAATTACTGGTGACCTGACTTAATAGAGTATATTGCCCTATGTATAATATCGTGTATTTAAAATTAAATATACATAAATAAACGTGTTTTTTTGTATACCATTTAAGGGTTTCAATAGTTTCTAATGAGAAAAAAAATGAAAAAAATGATATTAAAAAAATAACGTATAGATGAGAAGTATAATAAAAAAATAACGGAATCATCATGCTTTTAAGTATAATGAATAATAATGATATACCGCGTAAATTCTGAAATAAATATAAATTAAAAATATAAAATGTTGATGAGATGGTCACACTTTACGTAACTACAGTATAAGTATAGTTTTATCTTTCTTGATATCAAATATCAATAAAAGAGATCTTGAACTTTTTTGTAAATCTTTTCCAGTTGTATTTTACTATTTTAATTGTTTGAAGGATAAATATTTAATTTCTAGCCCGATTTTAAATATATTTCATGTTCACATCAATCCGATTGCCTAAATAATGTTAATAACATAATAATTATGTTTAAAGGAATAGACCAGAGAAAAATATAAGCATTTATATCACAAAACACTTGATGGGACTTACATAAATAACTTTAGTTTGTCTAAAAACCCAACTGTAGCTCATCACGGCCGTAGCAGTGATCAGAAATTTCGATTTATGCAACCTGCACAACATTTTCATACTAATTTTTGCATGTTTCTGACCTCATAAACATGAATAGTCACGCAAATTGCATACTTTACAGTATTTTCACGCTCTCTCGTGGAGCTACATTAACATTCTATAGTAAAAATTGGCATCAGTTTTGAAGATCCCATTTCGTGTTTATTCATTAAAAAGCACATGTTGTTTTATGTGGTCTATGGCTTTAATATATGTCAGAGGACCATGTAAGTGGGTGTATACCTTTTGTGGCCTCTCAATAAAAACCATTTATTATTACTATTATTAAAATAAGCACAATTAATGGAAAAATTATATAAAGCGACCTACATTCCTAACGTTTCATTATTTCAAATCGTCCATAAATTTGTTAAATTTTTTATTTTCATCTATTCCGCAATGGGTTAATTAATTATAGCCCAGAAAAGAGTGAAATATATTTTGAAGAATTATTAGTTTGTTGAAATTTATGTATCAATATAATCAATATCAATATTGATCAGCAGCGATATAATAAACAATACAATGTAGCCAATCAATACAATATGATAAACTGATCATTAGAGACCGGATTTAAAGTTTTTCAACATTTTTTTCTGTCATATTTAGGTCACTTTTAATGAAAAATGAGTGCGAATTGCGCAATTTTAAGTCGTTTAATACCCATTTACTTTCAACATTTTCAACATTTTCAACATTTTTCAATATTTTCAACATTTTTAATGTTTTTGCAACATTTTTCAACATTTATCAACATTTTTTCATAATATTGCATCAAAAAAAAAAAAAAACGAAAAAAAACGAAAAAAAAAAAAAAAAAAAAAAACGAAAAACGAAAACGAAAACATCAAAATTTTAGGGTGAAATTTTAAATTACTACATAACTTAGCTTAACATTGGAATAAGTTGGTGCCATTAAATTTGATTTTTTTTTGTATGGTTGCTAAAATTTCAGAAAAAATAAATATTAAAAATACATTAAATAATAATAATTGACTTGTAAAAATCCAGGTTTTAAGATATTTTTCTATATCTACTAAAATTTTCAGTTTACAATATTTTTCCCATATCTCTCAAATTCAAATTTTTATCGCAAAGATTTTCGTTGTTATTCAATGTATAACAACTACCGAAAATACTACTGAATATTTTCAGAGCTCATCGTAGTTGTCAGATGAGGGATTTTTTTTTTTTAATTACCATAGGGTATCATGAGTTTAATTTTTTTTTATATTTCCCTGCTCAAAAATCCTGTACAAGATCTTGTTCAGGATCTTGCATGATCTTGTGCAAGATTTTTAATCTTGCCCTGCAAGATCCTGCAAGATTTTTTTTTCAAATTTCTTGCGCAGGATCTTGCTCAGGATCCTGTGCAAGATTTATTAATTAAAATTTTTAGTAATTAAAAGCGCTGAACACCTGTGGGTGACAACTTAAATCCTAAAATATGTTATAAAAAGCAATATTGATTTTTTTTTTCATATTTTACAACGTTTAATTTAATTTTATATTTGATTTCTTAATGATGTACACCCATCTTAGTATTGGCCACGCTCGACGTTGCTTGACTTCGGTGATCGAGTAGAAGTTCCCTGGACCATTCTGCCATCACAACATCTTGTAATATAGATGGTTGAATGTTCTATTTATACTTTGATATTGCTATTGACTTGTTATAACATGTTTTTCTAACATACTTTGCCCATTTCTACCCCAAAAAGTTCACCCCAGGGTAAATTAATTACAAAATAGAAGAATTATAATTATTGAATGAAAATAATTGTAAAATATTAGGTTTTTTAATTGTAAATTCACCATTAATTAGTACTTATTGAAAGAAATAATTATCCTACCAACAATTATTTTAATAATTGTTTGAGAGTTATTTTTTTTTATTATTTGGGGTGGAAAAATTAGGGGTGCGTTTTATCCTGCTCAGGAAAGCACAAGATTCTCAAAAAAAATCTCAGGATACGCAAGATATTAAGATCTTGAACAGGATTTGCAAAAAAATATCTTGCACAAGACAAATTAAATTTGTCCTGCAGGATCTTGCAAGACCCCGTGCAAGATCATATAGGATCCTGTGCAAGATGTTCTGAACAGGAATTTTAATTTTTCTTGCAAGATCCTGTGCAAGATTGGCAGGATCTTGTGCAAGACGTTCCCACTCAAGATCATAAAATTTGTCTTGCAAGATCTTGCATGACCCCGTGCAAGATTATGCAGGATCCTGTGCAAGATCAGCAGGATCCTGCAAGAAATCTTTAAAATTTGTTTTGCAAGATCTTGCAAGATCTTGCAGGACCCCGTGCAAGATCTTGCAAGATCTTGCAAGATCTTGCGCAGGATCTTGCAAGAAGCCAAATCTTGCAAGATCTTGCGGGTTCCTGCAAGATCCTGCGCAGGATTTTTGAGCAGGACTCTATTTTTAATTTTGAGTTAACATTATTACATGCGACGTCATCAAAAAAAAAAAAAAACAATAATAAAAAAAAAAAGAAAATAAAATAATTGGCTTATTAAAATCTCAAAATTTCGTAATTCAAAATATTAAATGCTCTTCCCCCCCCCCCCCTCCCCTATATTTTGCATTAATTTTATTCTACGATTTCATTAATAAAACAATTAAAATTGTTGTTTGTTAGCTTTTGTCATGCGTTGTCCTATATGGTGAAAAAAAAATTGAACTAAAATCAAAGTTTGTACTTTTTTTTTTCACCATACAGGACAACGCATGACAAAGCTAGCAAACAACAATTTTAAATGTTTTATTAATGAAATCGAAGATTAAAATTAATACAAAATATAGGGGGGGGGGAAGAGCATTAAATATTTTGAATTACGAAATTTTGAGATTTTATAAGCCAATTATTATTATTTTCTTTTTTTTTTTTTTTTGATGACGTCGCATGTAATAATGTTAACTCAAAATTAAAAACAAAGTGAATAAAAAAAATTTTAAACTCATGATACCCTATATGGTAATTTAAAAAAAATCCCTCATCTGACAACTACGATGAGCTCTGAAAATATTCAGTAGTATTTTCGGTAGTTGTTATACATTGAATAACAACGAAAATCTTTGGGATAAAAATTTGAATTTAAGAGATATGGGCTTTTTATCTAAACGTTGAGAAATATTGTAAACTGAAAATTTTAGTAGATATAGAAAAATATCTTAAAACCTGGATTTCTACAAGTCAATTATTATTATTTAATGTATTTTTAACATTTATTTTTTCTGAAATTTAACAACCATAAAAAAAAAAATTGTAAAAGTTTGTGTAATCATTGCGGAAGCATAAATAAACAATTTTTGTGCTATTTTATAATTTTCAACATTTTCAACATTTTTCAACATTTTTTCAAAAAAATCAACATTTTTCAACATTTTGCCAACATTTTTGGCTCAAAAAATCACCTTTTTTGTGACATTTTTGTCAAAAAAATCAACATTAAATCCGGTCTCTGCTGATCATATATAAATCAGAAACAAATGAATTAATCTTTAAATTGTATTAAAAGCTCTTTTTACAAAATTAAAAAAAAAAATCTAAATACAATTAAAGAAAGAATTTATAAACTTTTCAATATTTTAGGAACAATTTAATCATAAATATCAATCTAAAATAAAATTTAATAATGAAGATATAGTGACATTTTTACTACATTTTGAAGAAAAATGAAATAATAAAATTTTATGTAAAAGTGACTATAAATTTTATATGTAATATAATGTAACCTATGCAATTAAAGATAATCATCAACCTAAAGGTGACTTATAAGATAATAATAATTTTTTTTTTTTTTTTTTTTTTTTGAAAGTGTATTATTGTATTATATATAAGAAAAGTGTGAAAAAAAATCGTGGTCTGTGGGAAGTAATGGGTTAGATTATGTTGAATGATAAATTCGTCATTTTCTCACGCAGCATTTTTATGTGATTGCATCTCATATAAAATGACAGACCAGCAAACATGGCGACATCCCGCAGTGAAAATGTTTATAAAAACCCTCCTTTTTAAATATATACATAAGAGATGGCAATCAAGTATATACCCCTAAAAGTCACAATGACTATAAACCCTTATCATTTATATCTATTTTCAATATATACATACTATGAATGTGTATAATATATAGTGCATTCCATATACTCTCGAAACAAAATATAGCAACCCCTATGAAAATGATATTAAGCTACATTATAGTCTAGTTTTCAATATGCACAATATTCAATTGACCGTTACTAAATCATATCAATAGTAGTGCTACTGCTACATACATAACAAATATACGTTTTAGCAAAAAAAAAAAAAAAAAAAAAAAAAAAAAAAAAAACTGACCAGTTGGTTTATATTATGTCATACAATTGTATATTATATTCAAATTGAAGTATGTTTTATGCATTTTGGATTAAAATCTCAAAAACAAACAGCAATAATAACAGGGGGAAAAATAGCCAAAATAAAATTTGAAACGTTTGCATTTTATTTTCCTTAAAAATTATGTTTTTCTCTTTTTTATTTCAAACTATATAGCAAAATAGTAAGAATATACATTTTAATGATGGTACAAAACATCATATAGAAAAAAATTTCAACAGAAAAACATTAAAAAAAATTTACGACTCAATCAAAAGGTGTTGATTTTATGTTGTTTTCTTTCATTTAAAAAACGTGTGGGATATGAGTTTGTAGCAATTGAGTTTTATGGACATTTTATTGAAAAAATAATTAAGTTTTGAAGAATCGTAAAAGAATACACATTAAGGAGAAGGTAGTGTACCAAGAAACTATGATGAAACGAGTTAGAACTCGCGTGGCTACTTGGAGTAAAGTGCCTGAAGCTATTTGATACATCTCAAATATTTTAGTAAAAAAAAAAAAAAAAAAAAAAAAAAAAAAAGTTTATCATAAATGTCGATCAACTTTTTTTTACGATTCAGTCTCGAAGTCAACAACATTTTTTTTTGTATCTGCCAAAGAAATAAACATAACCTAAACGTAAAAATGTCACCATGGGAATTTATTTTTAATTTAATGGTTTGAACTCTCATATTTTATTCATATGGTTTAGAAAAACGAACTTTTTATATAAAAAAAATATTAATATCTAATAATTGAATCAGAAAACTGGGATATTTTATTAGTTCTAATATCAATATTGCACAACAATAGAAATCAATAAATTTTAATTAGAAAAATAAGAGACAGAGACATATTATATGGACAGCGTCAATGACAAAGACAGAGACAGACAGACAGACAGACAGACAGACAGACAGACAGACAGACAGACAGACAGACAGACAGACAGACAGACAGACAGACAGTCAGACAGACAGACAGACAGACAGACAGACAGACAGACAGACAGACAGACAGACAGACAGACAGACAGACAGACAGACAGACAGACAGACAGACAGACAGACAGACAGACAGACAGACAGTCAGACAGACAGACAGACAGACAGACAGACAGACAGACAGACAGACAGACAGACAGACAGACAGACAGACAGACAGACAGACAGACAGACAGACAGAGGTAGGTAGGATATTTCTGTGGTATTTTCATAATTGATACAATAACAATAACTGATATAATTATTATATTTGTGCATTTCTTTACCAAAAAGCCGACTAAGTGGTTGCTTTTACATTTTAAATACATTTATATAATATCTAAAGCCATTCATAAAAATTTATTATTAATTTCCCAACAATTCTTTATAATAATAGAATTTATACCCAAAATATCTAAATAAGACAAAATTATTTAAAAAATTCATAATCATTAAAAGATTAAATTTAAAATTACCTTCATTAGGTTTGACCTAGCACAATTATAACACACTATACCTGAAGACCCTTCTAAATTAATAAAGATCAAGGGATTTTTTTTTATCTTTCTGTCTTTAATAGTTACTTTGTTACATAATGGGAAATATTTCCATCTTATTATGCATCTAAATGAGGTTCTTTATGATTTTTATAGAAAGGAAAAGTATTTTTATTTTAAAATTTGATAAAAAATATCTTGACTTATTTGCATGGCAAGGAAATAACTTACATCATTTTGAAGATAGACTGAGAATTTTAACCATCAGGCAAATGAAAGTTTAGGAATATATTTATAGACAACTATTATATCATTGAGAATGTTGGATCATTAAACCACTATTATGTATGCACGCTACGACCTATCCCAATCAATTTAAAAAGGCATTTTTTTTTTCTTTTAAGTTGACTATGCGGTGGTTAAAATAAAAACAAAACATTGTAAGAGTTCATGAAATACTATTATTGATACTTCAAGTTAACATATTAATCATATAGAAATTAGTCTGCCTTAAAATTATTTTCCTAAAAGTATGTTCTCAAATTTTGTGATTAAATGAGGTACAATATTATAGAAAAACAAATTATAAGAAGAATCATCAATAATTCCTTATTCTAATTTTCAGTGATATAATATATAAAGTGATATGTATTGTGGTATTCGAGTTCTTAGAAACTTAAAATTTTGCAATGAAAAGATTTAACATTTCACTTTTTTTTTTTTTTTTTTTTTTTTTTTTTTAAATCATGTATCTAAAAACGATAAAGATGGCATATTGAATTTATAGGTTTATATCAATTTTAATAAATGTAAAATATTAGAATTTTATTTAAATACATTTCGTGCATTACAGTAAAACATAAACAATAATTTCGTATATCTTATACAACATTTTTAAAAGTTAATTCATTATTGAAAAGTAGATTTTCATGTTACACCATAATTATATATAGAGCAATAAATATGTTAAAAGGGATTCCTCCTGACTGGGACTCGAACCCAGAACTTTGGCTTACCGGGCCACTGTGCTAACCATTACACAATATTTTGTCATATTGTGTTATCTTGCTACACCTTCTCCCTAGTATACTAATCCCATGAAGACAGAAATCTTATCAACAGGTACAACGGAAACTGCACTCACGGGCTGGCCGGCAAACACAGCTCGGCAATCGCCATGTTAGCCTAGAGAAACTGTGGAAACTCTAGAAACTAGTCGGTGCAATCACATTGCGTATAATTAAAAACTCATTTAATTGTATATATTGTCCCGATTCTTAAAGAAAATTTTCAAGTAAACAATTTCCTTGTTATATAGGGTCTATGCATTCATGTTAAAGTCGACGCCATGTTGGATAACTCAATAACATGGGTGGCATAGGAAAAAAAACTTATTGCTAGTTTAAAAACAATATGCAATATTTTTGAGAGCATTGATGCTGTAAATATGTTGAATTAGTATCTCAAGTATGGGAGAAAAATAACAATAACAAAAAATTAACCGATTTCCCAAAGAAATTTGGCTTAAACAAAGTATGTCCTATGCTTAGCAATGTTATGCACTACTCCAGTGTGACCTCTAAGCGCAATAAATATGACGTCATCCGCATACACCCTATTAGGTATAACACGTAAAAAAAAAGTATAATAAGTCCAAAACATAGATTCAAATAAAATTTCTAATATCTAATAAATAACAAAATACAACGCAAAATATAATCATTAATATATATATATATATATACAGTATTCTTTTTTTTTTTTATATGCTTTGCATAGATAATTTTATATTTAAGTGACGTGAGCAGGTGAATTTTTTTTAGTTACTTTACATTATGGTATTAAAAACGTTATAGTTATAGGAAAGAGAGACACAGTTAACTTGGGCGACAGGTAGGAAAAATAATATAAATATATTTTAGCTATTAGTGATACCCGCATCATGAGTATGGCACGAGACACATTCGTATTTATGAAAAAAGCAGCTGCTCTCGTTGCTTATATTTTTTCCCCTTAAAAAAAATGATATTTTATACTGTATCTTATCAAGAATATTAAAAAGTATATATTTTAAAATTCTAAAATTTTAACTATAATACACAAGTCTTTGTGATAAGCACGATTTGACATTTATTTTTAGTTAATGAAAGCATTATTTTTGTCACATTTGAAATATTTTTAATTTTTGACAGAAATTTTATATGAAAAATATCAAGGAATAATTTAGCATTGGCATTTTGTTGGAGTTTCAAGTTGAATTTGCAAATGTAGAACGGAGAAACTGCAATTGCACAGTGTACGCGTGTGACTAAAGATCGTATAGCAAAGAAATAATAATAAACCAGAGAAAAACATAAGAATTTATATCACAAAACACTTGATGGGACTTACATAAATAACTTTAGTTTGTCTTAAAACCCAACTGCAGCTCCGTAGTAGTGATCAGAAATTTCAATTTATGCAACCCGCACAACATTTTCATACTAATTTTTGCATGTTTCTGACGTCATAAATATGAATAGTCACTTAAATTGCATACTTTACAGTATTTTCACGCTCTCTCGTGGGGCTACATTAACATTCTGGTATAAATTGTCAACAGTTTTGAAGATCCCATTTCGTGTTTATTCGAAAAAGCACAATATGTTGTTTTCTATTGTCTATGGCTTTAATGGTTCTTACCAAACTTAAACTTGTTAACATGCATAATTATTGTAGTGTAGAAAAATATATTATACTTTATATACTATACATATTATTATATATTATAGCTATATATATTTGTTTTTATATTTTTACATATTTTCTTTCTTTCCCCCTTCCACCATGTATGGCATATTTTATTTAAAAAAATAGTGATTTGTTTGCCTTTACTTTGCAGAAAATTTGTTTCTGTTATGTTTCATCCAAACGCCTGACTGCATTTAATATTTTTCTATACTTGCAATTTGCCATGGTATAAAGATATAGGCACCAAGCTGGTACACATTATACATACTGTATAGCACAATACATATATTCTACAACCATATAATAAAAGTATTATGTTATTTCATAATATGTGATTTCAAAATTCTTACTTAACATCTTGCAAGGTACCCTGTATTATATTTGTATATCTCTATTAATTTAGTATTTTTAAGAGTCCCGTGCACTGCTGTCCCTGCATAGATAGGCAACTTTTCATACTCTCATTTAAATCAATGTAATCGTATTTAGTAAATTACACGAACAGCTAGAGAGCTATAAGCTTCATTTTTGGTAACAATAATGCTTGTTAAAATATCTCTGCCTTCAGAATGGGATTTTTTTATTTTCGGTCTAGTTCCGGTTTTATTCAGTTTTTTTCACCTAAAAACTCGCACGATCATTTTAGAAAAAAATCCCATTCGGAAGGCACCCTAAATATTACGAGCAATCAAAAAATGTATTTTAAGTCTCACTTTGACAAATAATAAGAGCGTAATTTACTAAATACGATTTATTAAAAAATATATATTTTAAAACGCCTTGGTAGCATCGGTACCGCAATGCACCTATTGCCCAAGGCTTAAGATTATTTTTGTTGGAAGGAAACGTCTATCTATGTTTCAATCAAAATAATATTTGTCTGTTTCTTGATATCAGTATGTTATCATATGTATGAACTACAGAATGCTATTTATTATTGTTATTATTTTTAGTTTGTTTTATACAATGTTTGCACGGAATTGAACCTATTGCTCTTGCCTATATTAATAAAAATTTGAAATTTATATGCAAATAATAATTGATAAGCAAAACGCTTCATTTTTATTTCTTGAATTATAATTGCAATACAAAGATTGCCCGATTTTAAAATTAAATGCAAATATATTTATATATTTGCAAGTCTGAATTTTTTTTTTTTTTTTTTTTTTTTTTGCAATAAAATGCCGCTTATAATGTAATAGTAAAATAAATGCATCCAAATATTATAAAAATAAAAAATAAATTTTAATCCTAATCCTAATTTATATTGAACTAATTACTATAATATTTATTAATTAATTATTTTATAGTTTCTGAAAACGTTATAATATTGCAAATATTTTTAATTAGCCTGTAATACAAAACATGAAATTGCAATATCAGAAAAAGACAAAAAAAAAGAGGCAACAATTATAAATTGCAAATAAAGAACCTACTTCATTATTAATTAATCTAATTAGCAAACGTACTAAAAGTAATATTATATAAAATTCCTGTGTCTATCTATATTTCAATACTGAAGGCACACAAGTAGCTTATACTCCAACTTTATTTTTTCTTACAATAAAATATAAAATACTATGAAGCTCACATGCTCACAAATGAATCACTTGATATAAGAAGCGTATTTTCCAAACTTGGGCAAGAATGTCATTCAATACAATACTCCTAGATATATCTTTATCGCTTGGAATCTGTTTACTGCCTTTGGTCATTTCCTTTAATAACTTCAGTCACTTGAATCTCTGGTCACGTGATTAAAAACACGATGTTTTCTGTGAGTGCATCGGACTCTTAATACGGATAATGTTTAAGTTGTCCAATAGATTAGTAACAGAATAAATATATACGTAGTTCATTCACGTATTCGTATATAACTGATTAAAATAAAACATAAAAAAAATATAATATGAACATAAAATACTAAACATATAGTATATTATATAGTTTAATTTTAATTCATTTTGTACTATTATTCCATTGTGTCAAAGTTAAGTTAATTTGAAGCTATTTGTGCCCTTGTCATAAAAAGCCTTTAAATTTCTAATGATTAAGTTTCTATTGATTTCTATAGTGTTATTTTTTTAGTATAGTTCTCTGCTTAAAGCATAGAAAACATGAATTATTGAATCAATAAACACAAAATGGAATCTATAAAACTGATGATAATTTTTACCAGAATGTAAATGTGGTCCCACAAGAGATCGTGAAAAAACTGTAAAGTATGCAATTTACGTAAATATTTCTGTTTATGACGTCATAAACAGGTAAAAATTAGTATGAAAATGTTGTGCGGGTTGCATAAATCGAAATTTTCTGATCACTGCTACAGCGCTACAGTTGGGTTTTGAGACAAATTAACGTTATTTATGTAAGTCCCATCATGTGTTTTGTGATTTAAATGCTTATGATTTCATGTTGTCTATGCCTTTAAGATACATATAATACTAAATTTAACTAAATTTATGTAATTTACAAAAAAGTGTTAAGAATAATTGTTATAATAATAATAATAATAATAATAAGTGTTATAATTAAAATAATAAAACTTTTTTTTGTATACATACATTAATGCCCAATTCAAAGAAACATATTTACATATTATAGTCTATAATTTTGAACCCTGCTGCCCTTCATAGTTCTATATTAGGTCTCAAGGTATACTGTAAACGTACAAAATATTTTCAAAAATTAAGATCAATAAGAAAGCGAATAAGATAATACTAATATTTATAAGTTTTATAATTAAAAAATATTAAAACATTAAATGGCAAAATAAAAATTTATTATGTAGAATACTGAATTAAAATAAATCGGAGAATTTAAAATGAAATAATATAAATAAGGAGAGAGAGAGAAAAAAAAGCTTTAAACACTTAACTTGTTAGCATAGTATATTATATAGAAGAAGAAAAAATCTATTATAAAAACTAGTTTTTCTAGAAGCGTTGATTTTGAGGAAAAGAATCATGCTTTGAAAAAATATGTATGTATTTAAAAAATAAGGCGTTGCTATTTAAAAAAAATTATTTAACTGTTTTATGGACTTAAAATTACAGAAGAGAAAAATTACACTTCAATTTATTACTGGAATAAGAGATTCTTTTTTTATATATATATATATATAAAAAAATGTCGCTAAAAATTAAATATTCATTCACCGTTTCTTTTGATGGTATCTAGCCTTATTTCTATTAATTTAAGAAAATGTTTTGCATGATTTTGGATAACATAAATAAATAAAATCAACTCAGTATATTTTTATATGATTGATAATCATGTCTGTGTAATATTCTATTATAATTAAGCGGCACGCTTTTTCTTCATATTAATTAAGAATTTTCTTTATGGTTTTGATTTTAAAACATTTATTTTATATTAGAAATATGTATAAAATAAGTAAAGTTAATTTTGACGAGATGTATAATTTAACTTCCTAATGTAAAACTGGTTTTTGAAATAATATTTATACGTGCATGGTCACAAGATTAATTTTTGATTTTAAAAATTATGGATCTCTTAAATCAATAATATTTTATTAATCTAACTATTTCTAAGTTTGACCTCCTTTTTTCCCCCATTTTTTTGAAAGTAAAAATTGTAATTATTTACAGTAATTAAATTTGCAATATATAATTAGTAAGGTTGTTAATGAATTTAATAAAAATTTATTGGTATTGAGCATTGTTTAAGTAACAAATAAAATGATATACGTTGGATCAAAAAAATCTTCCTGATATGTTAGTAAAGTTTTCCCAAAATTTCTTTGCTGATATGCAAATTATATTTCTCAATTATGAAATATAATTAATTTTATAGTCTGTAAACAAAAAGTGTTTTCTAATTTATAGTTAATACTTCTAAATTATTAATGATTAGTATTCACATTCACTATAAGGTGATTTCATTCATGTTAAAGTCGACGTCATAAGTCATAAGTGCATGAGTGCTATATAAATAACATTGGCTGGGATAGGAAAATGGCACATTTTGCCAGTTTAAAAATACTTCACAATTTTTTTGAGAGCATTGATGCTGTTAACAGGTTGAATTAGTATCTCAAGTATGGAAGAAAAATAATCATGACCAAAAAGTACCTAATTTGCCAAAGAAAATTGTCAAAAACTACGTTCGTCCTATGCTGAGCAATGTTATTCATTGCTCAAGAAGAGCATCGAAAAGCACACAGAATGACGTCATGTGCACACACCCTATATAACATATAAGCAAGCATAGCATGTATGTAAAAATAAAAACATAAATATTTTGTTATATATTTTTGTATTTAATAAAATAAAAATGGAATACTTCAAACATGCACACAAATAAGAAATATAATAGCATTAATAACTTATTTCCAAAAAAAAAAAAAAAAAGGTAATAAAATAATTATTTTATAGATGATGCTTTGCATAATATGAAATAAAAATACACTTGTTACATAAGAATATAACCCAAAAAATATTACGTATATACAAAAATCAAAGTACATTTTCTCATTTCAAAATTATTAACATGTAAATATTGATTTATAATGTAATAAAATGATTACAAAGTAGTATTTAATTTACTTCAACTATACTAACGTAGTTACGACCTCACAAGAAGATGGAAATAGTTTTTTTTATATAGTAAAATTTTTTTTCTAGACACGCGATTGAAATACAACGAATGAATCAAAGACTGCAAAAGAGAGAAAGACGGACTTGTATATTTATACGACGCGTTATATTTCTGATTCTATTGTTAAATATCTTAACAAAAGGACGCATCATCATTATCATGGTACATAATATGAGACAATGCTTATAGACAAGGCGACATATAGTCCTGTTTTTGTTTTTTTTTAATGTAATTTAAGAAGTAAGTACGTAAGATGACATGCATCGTCTGGGTTTTATCATCTTCTTCTTCTCGTTCATTTTTTTTTTTTTTTTTTTTTTTTGCATGTGAGCTGAATGAGTATTAAATTCATCAAAACGCACCTGATAAAAAAAAGACAAAAACAAATATTAATAATTGTAATTTATGTGCTATATTGCAAATATGAAAAGATATATATATCTAATAATTTTTTGAAATGGTATATAAATATGAATATATCTTTTAAGAAAAAATCAATAGAATTTATAAAAGATTTTTTAATTAAATTATATTTGACTATTTTTTTAAATTTATTATAAAGGTTGTAAGTGTTCCTATACAGCTCCTATTTATTGTGTTTTATAAACGAGAGAGAGAGAGAGAGAGAGAATTTATTACAAACTTATTGGAAATTGTTGGAAAGTAATAATTCAACAAGAAAAAAAATATATTACAATATTTAAAGTTCTAAAATTTTGTGACATAAACATAAAAAAATATATATATATTTAAAATTTCTATGCTATTTAAAAATGAGAAAATATTTATGACTTTCAATTTTCAAATTAATGTATTCAAATTTGAATAGTAAAATTTTCAAGTTTCAATTTATAAATTTATATATTTTACGCTTATTATTAAAGACTATAATATAACTATATTAAAAAAAAAAAATTTTGGGAAGAAAAAACTTACCTTTTTAACACCAGTTTGAGGTAACATTCAAAGTATAGATAAAAACATGATATATCATAAATAGCAAAAGAAAATATTTGATCTTACTTTTTAACGATCTTTTTATATAGTCGTAAAAAATGTATAAGTCAAAATGTTTTTTTTGAAGGTGTGTGATGGCGAGCTCTCTCTCTCTCTCTCTCTCTCTCTCTCTCTCTCTCTCTCTCTCTCTCTCTCTCTCTCTCTCAGTTTTCAACCCTCCATCCCACCTCCCCCTAAATTTTGACATCTATTTATCTGTATATGAAGTGAATGACAGGGGGGAGGGTTGGGGGTTGCGGAGACAAGCGGCGGGGACAAAATAAAATCTCTGATGGAATGATAGTTAATACGAGATAATACCACACACTGCAGCTGAAAATATCATATAGTTAATAATATTACGTGTTATAGGTTGTGCAGAGTATGAATTTTCAAACAGTTTCGTAACGGAAAATATAAATTAACTACAGATAATAATACTTATGCCTTATGCTCAAGTAATGAAAATTAATTATTTCTTATAATATATTCTAATAAAAATATAAATTTTATATATACAATAAAGCTTTCTAACACACAAAGTTTTCCGCTGATTTTAATGATTTTTTTTCCTTCAATGCTCAAAATATAAATTTATATAAATAATAATAGTAAAAGTACGGTATGCTTGAATATAGTGATAAACATTGCCCTGAAAATATAATCAAGATACTCTGTGATGTAATAAATTAAAATCAGTATAAAATATGCGTATTTCGATACAATATTCTCTACTCATTCAAAATTTAACTGTGGTAAATTTATGGTTGTTTAACATAAAATCAATAAATTAAAAAAAAAAATCAAGAAACTGTTTAATAAAATTTAAATAAAATTATTAGAGAAGGCTTGTTTATAAACATTACCAAATTTGGTACTTTTTATAATATTTTAGCTTTGTTAACCCATGATAATTATACTATATATTATGTATTGAAATTTACACCAAATCTAAATCAAATTTTATTACCATCATAACAAAACATAATTATTGTCATATATATGTACCTAGATTATTTTTATTTTTAATATTACATTATTATGCGAAGATGAACATTAATTTTTACAAAGAATGTTACAAAAAAATATGCATCATAAATTTTTGTGAATGAAAGTATAGATAATAATATGTTATTAATTTTTCATAAAAAGTAGTAAAAAAAAAAGAGGGGAGGATATACAATTTCTTTATTGTTATCTTTCCCCATCATACATGATAAAAAAAACACGACACGAAGGGTAAAATATATTATGAAAAGTATTTTTTAGTGGTTAACAATAATTTAACACAAAGCGGAAAATTAGGAAAGAGGAGCCACGTGCCTTTATATCACACGCCAAAATATGCTGCAAAGTTTTTATTTTTTTATGAAGAGGATGGTCTTTTTTTATTATTGTTTATGATTGTTGTCTCAACCTTTGACCTACCGTTTATAGAACCCTTCGTCCCCAGGTTGTGACGTTTCACAGCCGTCTATTTAGAAGTCTCGCTTGCTAGTGCGCGCGCGTGCTTTCTTCTTTACCTACCTATATTATACATAATATTTTATTTAATTTTCAAAACAAAGATTAAAATAAATGTTATTGTTTGTTAACACCATGAAAATTATTAATGAGATGACACCTTTGTATTGAAGTTCATAACAATAATGAATACATAATTATATCTTCATTTGAATATTAATTATCACAATCCAACACCTGTTTATAAAATAAAAAATCATCTTGGTAATTTAAGTTTTTATGTTTATAATTTATTGTATACTTTTTTAAATAATAATCAACATAAATAGATTTAAAATATTATTAATTAATGTACGTGTGAAAAATGTTACTTTTGTTCTCATTTGAGATATTAATGATCTTTATTTGCTTATTTCAATCATCAATTTGCCGCACTACAGTATATGTTTTATAGCACAGTATGGCTGTTAATAATATGTAAAAGTTTATGCATTTTTTTTTTTTGCTGCTGTAACTATTTGCGCAACAAAATAATTATTCCCATTTAAATGCTACGTAACAAATATAAATGCGTGAATGTGCCATAAAGATACAAAAAAATAGCCGTCATAACAGCATGACATCTAAATCAAATGTTAATTTTATTAAATTTAAAACAAAAATATATAGAGAAGAATTTTATCACAAATTTTATTGACAATATTATATTTTTTTGTTCTTTCTTTTTCTTATATGCGTATTTTATATACAAATAAGTCAACATGACGCATTATATTTATTATGTTAACAAAATAATCTCTAAAACACAACATGAGTTTATTTTTTTATTATTATAATTATTATCGGTTTTTTAGTCATAATATAGCTCGTGCCCGTATGATGATAACTCGACGGGAGAATAATACGCGATAACAGGTCACGTATAATATTCAGAGAGAACTCAATGTGTCGATTCCCGCTATCCAAAAAGGAAAACACAGCTTGCTATGGCTCATAGTGCATAATATAGAATATAAAAGTAATATTACATTATATTTATTATATTTTATATATGTATTTTTTATATTTTGCAGGTGAAATTATGAGGGTATAGGGCAATGATCGCATATTATAGAGCAATTAACACATTAAAAAAAAAAAAAAAAAACTATACTTCATTATAATATCTGTATGACCTGATTTTAATGAACCTTTTATGTTTCTAGTCTTGTCCCGCTTTCAAAATCATGCATTATACATTTTTTTGTTTTGATAGTGATGACAATAAACGTATATAATCATAAATGCATTAATTATAATTTGATGATCGTATATACATCGTATACTTGCGTTACAAATAATATTGAACGACTGTACATATTATCTTTAAAAATTTCTAAACTTTTGAGTAATGTATTATATAGAAAGATTGTGCAATACAATTAAAGATAAAAATTCATATTTAACCGACGGTAACTTTTCAAAAAATTATTTATAAGACGGTTTTAAATAATTTTATATAAGAAAGAATTTTAATACGTCAGTAAATTTATGTGATAAATGTTTGCATTAATATCTCGCATTATGAAGTTATGAATTCTTAAAAAAACACTTAAATAGAAAGTCAAAATATTCTGCTTTTTTTTTTATACAATTGAAAAATAAGTTGCGGCGTAAACAAACAAGTTGACGATTAACGGCTATTTTAATGTAATTACATCTGCATTACACAAGAAAACAGCATTTTTTTTCTTCTTCTTCCTGACATTTTACATTACTACAATGTGAACATTGTCTATAAATCAACATTTCACCTGCATGCAATATACGTTCTGCTTTGGCGTCTTTAATATACCGTGGCTTACGCGCATATTTTTACACATATTTTATGACATGCTTCTATAGATAATATCAATAATTAACATAAACAATAAAAATTAAAATAATAAAATAAATACGATGATGAATTGATAGCTACACAGATGCCGTTTTTTTTTTAAATTTGTAATTTGTATAGATACGCGAAATATTTTTATATCATAAATGATTATAGGATAGGGTGTGTGCGCATGACGTCATACTGAATACGCTTGGATGCCATACCGGAGCAATGAATAGCATTGCTCAGCATAGGACAAACGTGGTTTGGCTATTTTATTTAGTTTTTTTATTTTTTTTTTTATTACTATTGGGTGATAATTGTTTTTCTCGCATACTTAACAACCTAATTCAACCTGTTAACAGCATCAATGCTCACAAAAATGTTATGTATAAGTATTTTTAAACTGACAAAATGTGTCATTTTCTCATTCTGTTATTTAGTGCTCACAAATGGCGTCAACTTTTATATGATTACAACCACCCTATATGAATAATAATAATAAAAAAAAGCTTGATCGCCTCCCACCCATAAATATTTCAGCATAAAGAAAATATTTTGCAGTCTTTTGCCCTCTTCTTCTCTACAGACTCCATTGATGAAAGTAGAATGATGTATGTTTAATAAAAAAAAGACTAGTCTACCGGAATTAGTCTTGTCATTCATCTGTTTTATACACCGGTGGTTTTTATATTATATATATAGAGAGAGACTTTTATATGAGCAAGGGTGTCAAATATCATGTAAAACACAAAAGCATTGAAAATTATAATAAAGATCACGATGAGTACTTTACGTCGGCTGTCTACACCATTCTCTCTTACCGGTCAGATATTGGAGACAGCCCCCCCCCCCCTCTCGAGTTCATCATATATACATAAAAGACAGACAAGTTTTAAACTAGTAAGGATCGGGTTAAATAGATCGCTAAAAAAAAAAAAAAAAATGATGGATATATGATTATCATCACAGAATTATATAATGTATAGTACTCATGAACATAATTTAAGGCGCCAGTTTAAATATAAGAAGCAAAGATTTTTATTTCTCAAAATATTGAACAAAGAACTATACACCAATATCATTCGGCGCCATCATCATATATGCAACAAGAGAATATTATGATGTTATCTCTATCTCTTTTTTTTTTCTTTTTTTTTTCTAAAATATTTTTATTATAATATGAATATTGTAATAGAAATTGGATAATATTACACACGATGATAAAAAAAGAAAGAGCATCACGCACGTTCATTTTTCTATGTGAATTTTTTTTTTTTTAGTGTGTGTGTGTGTGGTTGTTAACGTTTTAAATTAAATTATAATGAGAATAGAAAAGTGTGATATTGTTAAACTGATATGATGTAACCTAATTTTAACTGACGTGTGAGTATTATAAATATATATTATAATTTACTGTGTTCTGTTTGCTTTGAAACGATGTTTAGTATTATGTAAATTATGTCGGAGACATCAATGCCTGAAGTTATGTCAGCGACATTCTATTTATTATTTAAGAACTTGTTCTAATTTAATTTGTTTTATAATCACTGCTCCTCTTGTTCTTGTTTTTCTGTTCTTGTTCTTTTCCTTGTTTTTGTTCTTTTCTTGTTCTGTTTTTCGTCATCTTCTTGTTCTTGGTGTTGTTTTTCATTTTTTTTTTCTTTTTCTTCAAATATAAATCTTGAAGTATTAAAAGTTTGCACTATCATAAATGCAGAAAAATTGTTGTTCAATGATTTTTTTAATTAACCTTTCTTCTCTCTCTCTCTCTCTCTCTCTCTCACACATACACACCATATGTCTATGATACACACACACACACACACACTCACTCTCTCTTTCTCTCTCCTGCGCCTTTATAATTACAAGAAAATATGATAAGATTAAAAAAAATACTGTTTTAAATTTAAACATAACACAACTTTTTTTTTTTTTTTTTTTTTACTTTTTTCTTTTCTTTTTTCAAAGATTTAATTAAAAAATAAAAAATATAACAATAATTAAACAACAAAAGTTGACACATTATTTTTACTTGAAGTATATATAAAATCTCTTTTATATTATAATGTATTACCCTTGTTAGCAAAATATGTTATCTTATCCACTGGAAGTAAAAGCAGAAGCAGAGAGAGAGAGAGAGAGAGAGAGAGAGAATGAGCTTATATAATATGTATTATTATAAAGATTAGCATCAAAAGAGCAAAAGTAGATGCCACAAGCACACGTATATGTCTCCAGTCTAGCGTAATATAGCAAGCAAGCAAAGTGAGGGAGGAGAATCTCTTTTTTGCTGCTTAAGCAGGGATGAGGAGGATTAATTAGCAACGACGTTATTTTGTTGCTTTTCTTTTGTCTCTTATCTTAACTCGACTCTTTGTCACTTCTTTGCGTCATCAACACAACAATTTTAAACTACTTTTACATAAAACTCCCTTTCCTCTTTGTATTATTATTGTTATATTACAAAAAATATGATAATAATAATAAAATAATTTTGACTGTTAATTAATATCTGTACATATATATTATTATTATTATCTGTAAAATTTTATTTAACCATTCTAAGACAATAAAGTTATTATAAAAAATCTAACTTTTTTATATTTATATATATATATATATATATATATATATATATATATATATATAAAAAAGAGGTTCTAAAATTATTATAATTTTTAAAACTTAAATTCAATAATTAAAAAATTATAGTATCTGAATACTTAAAATTAATTGGTTGCCAAATTGCCAATACAAATACATATTTTTTTTTGTATTTGTATGTATTCATCAACTTCTTTTCATAATCTTATATAATATATATAATATCATGGCCGGACTGACCATATGGCGAAACTGGCGATCGCCGGGTGGGCCCTCGCGAACCACGTGGTTGGGCCCTCTTTAAATCACGGATGAAAAATTGATCTCCCGCGCACACACTATTTAGAATCATGATTGCATTTTTTAAGTAAATAAATTTGTCAAAAGTATAAATCTTTCATCAACTGGTAAAATACCTCAAAGTATATAGTTTTTAAATATATTTATACTCTCCCTTTCAATACAAATGGGCCCTTACAAGATTACTAACATACAATATTTATTTTCTATATTTTTTTTTATGCATGCCTTGGCAAAATAAAATTATATTTTTATTAATGTTATTGTAAAATTGGAAAATATAATAACTGCTTATATTTTCCATTATACTAAATATTCATGAAAACATCTCCAGTATAAAAATAATAAATAAATTAATGTTGTAGAAGCTGCTAAGATGAGATAAAATAATAACAACCAATTTAATTAAAACTAAGAACTGATAGCTATTTTTATAACTTCACATAATCAGAACATGCCATTATATAAAAAAACATTTCAAATATATACGTTAAAATATTTGTTTATTTTGTTAATTTTGGCCAGGTATTTGGCTTACAATGTTAAAATGAGAATTAAAAATTTTCAATTTTTTGCTGCAGAATATTTAAAAATATTGAAAATTACACATCACTATAAAGTAAAAAATGCAACTCAAAAATGATTTAGGATGGTGAACAATTTCCAGTCAAAGTAAAAATGGGAAAAATGTGCGCAAAATTGACTCCTAGGGGATGGGTTGCGCGAAAAATTACAGTTCCTCGTAGCTGAACTTTAAATGATCAATTTAAATTATATTTTCTTCCCGCATTATAAAGGTCAACAATTAACAACTGAAATTTTTGAAGAAGTCAACTTTTGGGGAATCAACTTTGAGCACGTTTTTACATCTTGTTGACTGGCACTCGTTCTCATCCTATATACTTTTTGAGTTGTGCTTTTTACTTAATACATGGTGATGTACAAATTTCATTAATTTGAATTTCTGAAACAAACAACTGAAAATAATAATATTAGTTCAACATGATAAGCCCTATCCCCGCAGGCAAAAATTAACATAAAACTAATAAAGAAATTATTTGCCAGTGATAGTGATCGACCAATGACCGTTTGTCAATTATAAAGTGTCCCGATTATGTGAAGTTTTCTATTGCATCTAAAGTGCATTTAGATATGTCATTTACTTTAATTTATTATTTTTTTTTTAAAGATATAATTTCTGTGGAATATAAAATCCCGCTTGAAAGGATTTTTCTTTTTATGCGCAGTCAGACTGACAAACCTTTAGTAAAAATTTAGGATGTTTGGAGTGATTAATCTAATATAATAAAAGTATGCAAAAAATAGCTTCCCAAATCTTTTTTACTTTTTAAAATTCATTCAAAATAACTTCATGAATTTTTTGTGTACAGAAATATGTAAAGTAGAAACTAAATAAAATATTTCTCACGTTTTGCTTCTAAATTGCAACAATTATTCAAACTCCAATATTAAAAAAAAAAAAAATAATAAATTAAAAAAAAATACTTGATAATATATATTTTGTTAATTTAATTTAATAATATTATATCAACATAGGTTTTTAATTGATGTAAAAAACTTCTCTAATTATATATCAGTATGATAATTTTATGGCAATATTTTGACATTAAAAATAATGAATTAAACACGTGATTCTAAAAAAAAATCGCGCCTGCGGCGGGCTTCTGGGGGGCTTCGCCCCCCAGACCCCCCTCTTGTGTGGTGGCCTGAACTGGGCCCGAACTGGTGGCCGGATTATTTTAAATACATTCAAAGTATATAATAATTCTTTCTCGTATGATGGCCCACGCTCCTGAAAACTTTATTAATGATTAATAGCTGTTGTTACCTCTATTTTAAAACTTTTGAATACATGAGTATACATTATCATAAAATTTACAAGTTTTTTTTTTAATTTTTAAGATACGCGCTTGTCTATAGATACATATATACAACCCTTAATTGTGAGTATTATTAACCTGGAAATATAATGGATATTAACCTTTAAAAATCATAATTTTACATAAGTCAGCATTTAATACATATTTATATATAGTTCATAATATATAGTATTTTGAATTTTCTTTGCTTAGTGAAAAAGCATAATATTACAATAAAATATGAGTGGAGCAGTTCAGTTTTACTCAAATTCTGTTATCTTTTTTTGTCCAATAATCTGACCATCATTTAACTAATGGCTTGTATATTTCTATTTTTAATTTAAAAATGCTCTTGACATAGGTTTCATTTCAATTATAAAAACTGAAATTCATAATTATATAATAAAAAGTTTGAAATAAGAATTCCTCAAATAATTTTCTAATTTCTATTATATAATAGGCAGGAAATTAAATTTTATATTGCATGCGGGGGGAAGGGGGTGAACAATCATTTAAATTCTTCCTTGTTTTTTGCTGTGGGTGAAAAAAAAAGAGTTAATTTATAATTAATGTGTTAAAAAAATAAGCAAAAATTAATACAAATGAATAAATTAAGGAGTGCATGCACGTAATTATTCAAATGAGCTAAATTAAATAAATATAATTTATTCAGAAATTTGAAGTTTTTAATTTGAAATTTAGTGAGAAAATAATATGAAGAACCTTTTTAAGTGCAATTGATCTGCATGGTCCGAATGTATTAAATGAATTATTTTAAATGTATAAGTGTATAAGCTGTACGTTTTGACCGGATGTGAGTTAGTTTGATTACAAAAGAGCTGATCTGAAACGCTATATATTAGGTATGATTATTGCAAGTGCGCTGCGCTTCCATGCAAGTGGGCTGCTTTGAATGTAAGTGAGCTGCTTTGAATGCAAGTGAATTGCTTTGAATCTAAGTGAACTGCTTTGAATGTAAGTGAATTGCTTTGAATGTAAGTGAATTGTTTTGAATGTAAGTGAATTGCTTTGCATGTAAGTGAACTGCTTTGATATGCAAGTGACCTGCTTTGAATGTTAAGTGAATAGCTTTGAATGTAAGTGAGCTGCTTTGAATGTAAGTGAATTGCTTTGAATGTAAGTGAGCTGCTTTGAATGTAAGTGAACTACTTTGAATGTAAGTGAATTGCTTTGAATGTAAGTGAAGCTGCTTTGAATGTAAGTGAATTGCTTTGAATGTAAGTGAATTGCTTTGAATGTAAGTGAATTGCTTTGAATGTAAGTGAACTGCTTTGAATGCAAGTGAATTGCTTTGAATGTAAGTGAATTGCTTTGAATAAAAGTGAATTGCTTTGAATGTAAGTGAAGCTGCTTTGAATGTAAGTGAATTGCTTTGAATGTAAGTGAATTGCTTTGAATGTAAGTGAATTGCTTTGAATGTAAGTGAATTGCTTTGAATGTAAGTGAACTGCTTTGAATGCAAGTGAATTGCTTTGAATGTAAGTGAATTGCTTTGAATGTAAGTGAAGCTGCTTTGAATGTAAGTGAATTGCTTTGAATGTAAGTGAACTGCTTTGAATGCAAGTGATTTGCTTTGAATGTAAGTTAATTGCTTTGAATGTAAGTGAGCTGCTTTGAATGCAAGTGAATTGCTTTGAATAAAAGTGAATTGCTTTGAATAAAAGTGAATTGCTTTGAATGTAAGTGAATTGTTTTGAATTTGAATGTAAGTGAACTGCTTTGAATGTAAGTGAATCGTTTTGAATGTAAGTGAATTGCTTTGAATGATAAGCAGTTTTTAAATGCATTCAAATCGCTTTGAACTAATTTAATTAAAAATAATATGAATGATTTTGAGCTTTTATAACTATATTTGAGCTAGCCTTTTGAGAAATATTGAGCAGAACTGAATTTTATTAAATCATTTTGAATTATACATTTGAATTCCTTACAATGCTTTTGAATGCTTTTGATACATGACGTGTACTGAATACATTTGATTCAGTTTGAAGTACCTGAGATCAAATCAATGTCAAGTGCATATAAATACTTTTAATTTAATTCAAGCCATTCAAAATGACCCCAAAATTGGACATATTGAGATGACTTTGAGTAAAGTTGAATTGCTCCACTCAAATTCATTCAAAAAGACTTGAACACTTTTTCGTGGGAATGGCCGGTGTCAGGCCGGCTCTGTATAATATATATAATAATTAATATATATAGCTATTAAAATGGAAAAGCACAAAAAAAATGATTTGGTGATCAATTTTGATTGATGTATTACATAAATTTTATCAATCAACTCCCATCTTCAATTATGACATTTATGTATAAAATATTTGTATTTATGATATAGCAATTTGATATCAAGTTATTAAATAAGGAGGGGCATTATTATGTATTCCTCTTAAACAAGTTTAACCTGTTGTTGAATAATATAAGTTGTTATTTTTTTCTTACAGGTACCATCTCACCTATGATAAAAAAGTAACGGAAAACTTTCACTGTAAGGCAGAAGACTCAGAAGATCAATTAATTAAATAGTATACAAAAAATTAAAAAAAAAAAAATGAAATAAAGAAATGAAATAATATTTAAAATGATAAATAATTAACTAATTTAAGATTTCAACAATTTTTTGTATCTATTATTCAGAATATTGGATGATTTATAATGACTCTTAATCTTTGAAAATTAATCATATAATTAATAAAGAGTGTAATTTAAACATTTTTTTGCTAAATTAATTAATATAAATCTATTTATAATTAAGTACGTTAAAAAACTATAGTAAAGACATCTTTACACATTTTGCATTAGACAAATTTCAAATTTTAGGACAATAAAGGAAATAAAGTTCACCTTATATCTATAGACAGTCATTAGAACTTATTATATTTATTATAGAGATTCAGTTGGAAAAAAATATATTGTAATGATTTTTTTACTTATCCACGCACGGACAAAAATAAATACGTAATAATTATGGTAGCTCAATGCAGCAATATTTATGCATAACAACATAATTTATGCTATAATGTGATTGTGATTATACTATAATAGTAAAGTTGTTCAGCATAATTACTTATATTATTACAAAGTAGCAATATTTGTGCTCTGAAGAGTATGGTCCAGACCCAGTTGTTGGCAGGTTTCAATTGTTGGCAGGTTTCAATTGTTGGCAGATAAAACTTTAAAAAATATTTATCATTTCCTCAACCAATAGAGACTTGAAACTTGAAAATATGGATACCCAGAGTATAATATTAGACTCAATGGTGGCATTAAAAATGCTCTCACGTTAAAAGTTCCTAAAGTGTCAACACTTGGGATTCAATCTTTTCCATTTAAATAGCCCGTCAAAAGCCATTAGCAACAACTGGGTTTCTATCATTTAGTAATTATTCGATTATTTCCGGTGAGTAATGAAACTTATATATATATATATATATATAGACAATTTTAATTGTTGAGGTGGATTGTTTCGTATGGTAGTGTATCATAACGAAGTCTGATGCTTATATATAATTTTAACAACAAAGAGAGAGAGAGAGAGAGAGAGACAGACAGAGAGAGAGAGAGAGAGATGAAGAAGATAAGGCGCAGTGATGGACCTCACTCACGTCAAGAACTGAGGCAGTGTGCGAGTGACAGGCAACATGCATCCGCGCGCGCAACTTATGTAAATTTTGTGTTCGGATGCTTTGTCTACTTTGCCTCTTCTAGTTTGTAGACTTTTCCTCTAACATAATAATAACGTCAACTGACAACAATTACAACATATGACTGTCTGTCACCGACTGTTGAAATCAAAAATTAAAAAAATCACATACAGAATGAAAAAATAAAAAATGTACAAATGAAATTCAAAGGGATAATGTCCTCAAAAAAATTGAACTAAAAACGTAAAATTCATGAGGTACGTGGGACCATCATTCATAATATATACCTCAAACTTTCTGTATCCTCACAAACTGGGGTTAAAAAACTGAAAAGTAGTCAACTTTAGGAATTCATAACATCAGGGATTGTAGCTTGGGTTTCCTACTTTACAAGATTGTAGCATGGGTTTCCTATACCTTACAAGTTTTCTCCGCAGTTTGTGAGTACTAAAAGAGTTCATAATATGTTTATTAAAAGTCCCATCTCATTATTTATCATTGAGAGCATTATTTTCTTCTTCTTTTTTTAAAGGCCAGGATCTATTGAATATAAACGAAAATAGCAGAAATAAAAATGGTATCAACAAAAATGGCTATAACTGTTATACGAATAAGGTAGTATATTTTCTTTTCGGAAAAATATTAAATATATAAATTATCAAATATATTATTATTTCAATGGATTACTATACCACTACTTAATTCAGCGGTTTGCTCTTTGAACAAATGTAAAATAAGGACGTAAAAGGATTAGTGAGTTTTAATACACGTATATAAAATATATTTCATTTAGCGACAGAAAGAAAAATCTTTTAATATTAAGAGTTTTCGCGCATATTTTTATCTTTATATCTTTTACCTTTTCTGTAAACTCGCAAGACACAAAAGCTTTATATATTATATATATATATATATATATATATATATATATATATATATATATATATATATATATATATATATATAAAACATTTCTGGACTTACTGTTAGTCCAACGATCGGAGTGATTGGACAATCCCCTAAATCTCAACTAAATATCCTCAAGGTGTCAATAAAAACAAGATTAATGTCCCAATCGATATTGATAAAATACTAACAACTATAATAACTTTAAAAAATAAATTTCCGGAATTATATTATAAAAACTAATATAAATTTTTATTTTCAAACTGTAAAGTAGTTTTTATTATTATTATTATATATATATATGTGTATATATATTTTACATATTTTAATAACCTTATATAAATTTTAAAGGGAGAGAAAGGGAAAAAAATGAATAATTAATTTATTCATCAATCATAATTTAATAAACACGTATTATTATAATCATAATATCATTACATCTGTCGTTGATGAAAATAAAATGATGTTACAAGAGTTTAATTAAGCGACACATATGGTATATAACTATGTATATATACACCAGTACATAGAGATGACCAATTCCTACATTATATAGTCGATCATCAGTATAATTAAACCATTTTACAGCTGTGTGTGCGACTATCTCTATACTATAGTTAAGCTATGTACTGTACAGGGGGGAGAGAGGGAGGGAGGGAAGGACTATACATATATAGCAAAGTTAGATAAGAGCAAAACCTATAACTAACTCACCATGCTTTTGTCATAGTAATTATACAACAGTACAACACACGCCTCTCTTTATTGTCCATTTATTATATAAGCTGATTGAATCGTGTTTGAAAAGAGGAAATTGTGAAAAATTACATACTACGATTTCTATACTAAAATTTACAAGAGTTATTATTTTAGTTACTTTTTAGTGTACAGAATGAAATTTATTATAATTAGTCATTTTTGGAAAAGTAAACTATTGACTAGTAATAATAGTAATCAATTAATAATTAGAAGATTGTAATTATCATATACACTTTTGGTCTCTCTTAAAAATCAAATATTAAAAGTGCATTCACTTTCATTTATTTGCAGTAACTTTGCGCAGCAAATTTGTTAGATAGTGTTATGTTAATAAATGAGAATAATTATTTTACTGCGCCAAGTTACAACAAATATACATATAAATGTAATTTGAATACACCTTTCTGAAAAATTGAGATTCTCAATAAATTGCACAAAATAGAGTATATTTACAGCATATATGAATGACAAGTCAACTTTAACAATAATACTTTTCAAACAAAGGGGTGGAACTTCCTGTTTGTATTCTATAGTTTATCAAACTATATTATATAAGTGTTACGTGTTTCATTACTATATCTATCAAGTAGAACAATTAATTCAATATTACTCATATATATATATATATAGCAAAGATTTTTATCAAAACATTTGTGGATAATAATTATTTATCATGCTTAAATTATCTAAATTGTTATAATTATATAATTAAAAAAATA
The DNA here is from genome assembly GCA_949318235.1 of Ecdyonurus torrentis. Taxonomy (NCBI): domain Eukaryota; kingdom Metazoa; phylum Arthropoda; class Insecta; order Ephemeroptera; family Heptageniidae; genus Ecdyonurus; species Ecdyonurus torrentis. Next base: position 10,211,317 of record OX439130.1, read on the forward strand.
ATAATAGCAAACAATGGAAGCAATAAAAGCTATTCTATATTATATTATAATACAATCATATTGTTGTAATACCCGTTTGTTTATTATGTTATATTGTACAATTATTTGTTTTTTTGGTTTATCTGTATGAATATGTTTTGCGTAATTTTATTATAGTAATTATACTGTACAGAGAGTAATTGAAATTTAACTTTCTTTTTGATATTTTAAGCTGATATTACAATATGTATATAGGTATAGAGTAATAAGTATTGAAAATATATTTACAAAACATGAGGGATATGATAATTTACATAATTTAATTAGTAGTGTATCAATTAATTACTATCATGTGCAGTGTCAGATTTTAAATTTCAATTTTATTAAGTTAAAAATTAAATCAAAATTTTATTATAAATTATGTATATAAGATAAAAATTCATTGTTGTCTTACCTTCGATAAGACTCTGCGGGCTTTCACTATAGCTGTTTGTCTTGACTATAAAATAACAAAAAATAATTGCCAATAAAAACACTCAATTCACAGATCTTTAAATTGTTATATACATTAGATAGCTATGTTACTTACATACCATTTGTAACGTTTTTGAAGGCGTTTAGTCATAGAAATACTGGATAATATAGAAAAGAATAATATTTTAGAAAAATAATAAAAATATTAATACACCTTCCAAAACGTTATACAATTTGTGTGTAAATAACTTTAGATATATATTTATAACTATTTAAAGATATGTGAATTGAGTATTTTTATTTATTTATATAAGTGATAATTATTATTTTGTGCTATTTTATATGTATAGACTATAGTCAAAACAGACAGCGAGTGAAAGCCTAATAATTGTCTTATTGAAGAAAAGACAAAAATGAGTTTTTATGCATCATGTCACCTCACTTTAGAAAATCAATTGAAACATAAACAGTATAACATAAAAATACATTATTTAATTGAAATATCATATTTCTTTCTATATATAATAAAAATAATAAGTTAATATATTTGATTAGCCATGTATAAATTTATTAGTTAAGGTATTATAATATAAAATAATAAATATAAACCATTATTATATTCTTTATTATAGTTTATTTAACAATTTAGTCATGGTTATGATTAACTTCAATATGCTGTATATATATATATATACGATGAGTCATGAATTAAATACAATTAATATCATGTTGAAGGGATGAAGTTATGATGATGTTTAAAGGATGGAAAGGGGAGGGGGTAAGGTAATGATGATGACGCTCACTTCAAGAGACGTGTGGCAACGATTAAATATATGCGTGTCCCCTACCTTCTCAATGGTACTTCACATATTAATAATGTTAGTTTTTTTATTATGTTATTTTGTGTGTTATTATAACTCGTGAGAACAAATCTTTGCATGTCTAATTTCTGTCTCATATTACAATATAATGTTCTGATTTATATTTTAATCTTTTATATATATATTTTAATGATATATGAAAGTTTTCTATAATGCAGTGTGTAGTTTATAGATTAATTTCTATAATACTGTGATTTAACATGTTAATCTTTTATAAGTATTGTAAATAGTATGTTAAAATGTGTTATAAATTAATTATTATGTATATATTTTTTAAATATATAATTATATTGACTAATAATGGAACAACTGACCGCTTACGTTTACTCTATAACAACAGGAAAAAGAAGTGCCGGAAAAGGAAACCACGTGACGTTAAAAGTGGGAAAAACCCTCTCGCCAGCGGCAAGCTATAAAGGCCTCGCAGCTTCCTCTCACTTTTAACATCACGTGGTTTCCTTTTTCGGTACTTCCTTTTCTGTATTTTAGGTTTACATAAAATTTCACTGTTTTGAGGCCGACTTTAAGCTATTTCACTCTCACATCCGCTTCTGTTACGACGTATTGCGCATGCGTAGTAACTTAAAACGGAAGCGGATATGACTGAAATCGCTTAAAATCAGCCTCAAAACAGTTGTTCCTTTATTAGTCAATAACAGACTTTTTTGTTTGTTTGTTTTTTAAATATTTTAATTTATATTTTCTTTGTTTTTGTGATTAAGATATTACAAAGATAACATATTGATATTAAGAAAAGAAAAAGATAGGATATAAAAATAATTTAATCGATTCAAAAAGATTGTCATTTCTTATGTCAACTAGTATAACAACATAATAAATGATTCAAAAGATTAAAATCTCAAATAAAAACCTCTGAAAGGTATGCTTATTATAATAGATTAAATATAGTAAAATAAATTGATTTATAGTTTATTTTCACAAGAGCATAACATTGCTTTTGCTTTAGTTTTTTTTTTAATAGATTATTGTTACTTAAAATATTAAGGTTAAAAATTATGACAGATAATTTAATTTTTATTTAATATAACTATCAAATAAATTGTTCAAAGATTTTCATGACTCTATTTGAGTTTATCTTTAATATATACCTTGATAAAATTTTCATACTTATAAGTTTAGTGTGTGTAAGTAAATATAAAAATAAATATAGCTATCTTAATTATTCAAGAATATTAAATAATAATAATAATGAAGAGCGAGGTTTAGGCCTGGACAAAAGTAGTTGTTTTACAATTCATATCGGTGGTAAATTAAAAGCTATATATATATATATATATATATATATATATATATATATATATATAGTCTCTATCGCGTCGAAACGGCTCATCTGAAGTTATCACGAACCCGATGCGTGGTGTATCTACATAAGGCCGACGCAGCCGTCAGTCGGTCTTTTTGCGACAAGGACCGTTTGAGTGCGCTAGAGTTAGGATTGGTCTAACTTTTTGCGCAAAGCCAATCGGGAGCCAGCGATAGTTGTCGCACGGTTATCGCTCAGGCAGCGATTGACGGCTGCTTCGGCCTATAGGGATTTACTCTAGCAGATGCAGATACCTTCAGAAAATATTTTTCGAAGCGATAGAGACGATTATTACACACACACACACACACACACACACACACACACACACACACACACACACACACACACACACACACACACACACACACACACACAACATTTGATGAGTGATACAATCATGTTAATAACCTCATCTAATTTAAAAAAAGAACACTTGTGAAAATATTAATCCATTATAATTTGAAAGTGTTATTATTCTTATTATTTACAATATTATATAGAAACAAGAAAGACTTGTTTTTGATCGTTATTTGATTGTGTGTCTTTAACACCAAAGTAATTTGTAATTTTAATTAAATTAAAAAAAAAAAAAAAAAAAATACCACGAACTTTTGCTATTTGTATAATATAAAAAAATAATTACTTATCAATCATTTACATTATGTTTAAAAAGTGTAGCAAGTCATTGTTTTAAAATTAAAATACATAAATAATAAACATATATTAAAATCAAAAGTCCTTGGAAAAAGTTTAATTATTTGCTGATATATGTATACAAGTTTGTATAATTTAGACTTACAGGAGTTATAGGTTATTGGGCGCTAGTTATTTTTTATGGTATATAGTTTGGCACGTGTTTTATAGATTATTATTATATTAATGAACCTTGTCTATGTGGTTTAAAAGGACAAAAAAATGTAAATAAGTACATACATGTTTTAACAAGGAAGCAAGTTTTATTAACTGATATAATATAATGAATTTTTTAATACTATAAATGGAGCTTTATTAGTCACACTCACACATAATACATCAAACTAAAAAATTTATTGTTCTAGTTAAAAAAAAAGGAAAAGAAAAAAATATATATTTTTGTTGTTGTATAACTTCTTTTTATTATATATAAATCCAAAAAAACAGTATAAACCTTGATAGATATACCATTAAAATATTTGAATGAATCAATAAATTTGAGAATACAGTCATAAATTACTTTTATACTTTTAATAACGTTTAACGTTTGAATAAAAGCATAGAACACGTTGTACAAAAACTTGACATATACATATATACATATATATACATATATATACATATATACATATATACATGACATATACACTTCTCCCAATACTATAGTTCGAGCGGTTACAGTGTAATTAGCAATGTTAAGTCAACTGTGATTGGCTAGTAGGTTTATAACACGCTCTCTGATTGGTTTAGCACTGCGGATACAGCTTTTGACGGGAACGACCTTGTTTTGGCCAGAGTGTATAGTAATGGTATATTTTAATATTATATGGTAATATCCTAGCATATACCTGAAAATCAACGTTGATTTGGTCCAAGTCGTTGATTTTTAATTTATTTTTCATTATTTTGATTTCCACGAAATATCGGATCCAGTTTATGACGTCATAGCCCGTCTAGTCCATGCACTCGCTGGTATACGCGCGCGTTGATCTTATAGCTATGCTAACGACTTATAGTCCAAATCAACGTTGATTTTTCAAATATGTTAGAAAATTACCTGTCATTAAACAAGTTTTGTGCAACGTATTCTATGCCTTTAAAATAGAGTTAAAAATGTTAATTTTTTAAATACATATATAAATTATTTACTTCCTAAATCTATAAAAAATATTTATTTATGGTTATATATAGAATTAGCTCTATATTAATATTATATATGAGACCACAAAGTATAAAGTTGAGTGAAAATGGTTAAAAGTTTAGCACAAGGGGAGATTATTTTATGATAGGACTAATTGGATGACAATAGTCATAGAAGAGAGAGAGAGAGAGAGAGAGAGAGAGAGAGAGAGATGGCCAAGCCAAAATGTACATAAGCGACATTTTCATGATGAACCCTCGTTTTTATGTAATAGGGTCGAGTTTGCCAGTAACAGGCTAAAATTATAAAGTAGGCAATTCCCGTGATATATAAACTATCTATTCTTTTTCCCTTCGCAAGCATTCACAATCTGCTATATGTCACTCCCCCCCCCCCCCACCCTCTAACTCAACCCCAACTCCACCCGTCACCCCAATTCCCCCTCTATAAATACATTCACTCACTCCCTATATACATACTCAATAGTCTATGTACACATTATTAAGTAAGGTCCGATTACTATTCATACATGCTTGACTTGTTCTTTTTAACTTTTCATAATAATAATTTATGAATATCTATGTATACGTTTTACTACTACATAGTAAAAATTGTATTATTTATTTATTTTTTTTTTTTTTACCATTCAATATAGTTTTTTATGGTTTGAATATAAAAGTCGTTGCATAAAGTAAAAATGCTGCAAATTAGGCATTTACTTGTTGACCTATATTAGAAAAAAAAATGACCTGCCCTGCTTGACATTTTGCACGAAGCTTTTTGTGAGTTTCTATAAAGGCCGAAGCAGCCGTCAATCGCTGCCTGAGCGATAACCGTGCGACAACTATCGCTGGCTCCCGATTGGCTTTGCGCAAAAAGTTAGACCAATCCTAACTCTAGCGCACTCTAACGGTCCTTGTCGCCAAAAGACCGACTGACGGCTGCGTCGGCCTTAACTATGCACACGTTCCAAAAATAATAATAATAATAAAAAATGCAATATAATTTTGCACCACAAAACTTAAAATGTCATCTTAATAGAAGAAAATAAAATAAATTATTAATCATTAATTAATAAATTACAATGTGAGTTACAATATGTGCAGCTGTGCAGGTATATACTGCAGGTTCAATGATTCTTTTAAAATCATTGATGGACTGACTTCTTTTCAAAAATGTCACTTCAAAATTGAAAGTCATGATAAAAATAAACTATTTCAGGACCATAAAACTAACGTAAGACTTAAATGGTAAAAAAAATAAAAATAAAAAAATAAATTGCATTGTGCATGGTAAGGGAGGGCTACAATTTTTAATGTTTTGAGTTGTCTTACTCCTCATTCTAAACAATCACTGCAAGGAAAAAAAAGTACAAATCTCGTTACCAAGACCTAATACCATAAGTTTCTCTTTTATTTATATTAAAAAATAAAAATAAAAAAGTCACAATTTTTTTTCCTTCTATAGTAAAATGCAATATATTAAAATAATGAAATGAATATTTAAATATTTCTTAAACACACGTCATTAAGTAGAATAAATAATTTTAGCATAATTTATAACTCATTCAGTATTATAATTTCTATTGTAAAATAATTTGAAAATCAATGGTATAGTTGTAAAATGTGTAAATTAAGATAATAATAATAATTTAAACTTCTTAATTGTAAATGAGAAGTAATAAAATTAAACAAAAATAAAGAAGAAAAAATGCACATGACAGGTACACCTATGCCTTTCTACGCCTTTCAATTTTTTCTTCTTCTTAATTATTCACTTCTTATAACATATGCGATATTATAGATATTATTTTTGTTTAAAATATTATATATATATATATATATATATATATATATATATATATATATATATATATATATATATATATATATATATATATATATATATATATATATATATAATATTTATAATTTATATATATGAGTACATACAGACCTTGTTCTATTAAAGAAAAATATATCCTTATTATTTTCATCTTAGCTACATTATTTAAATAAGGCAATAAAATAATTACTTTAAAAAAAATCGAGGTAGTCTGTGAATTAAATATCGTAACTTAATATTGCGTGCTGAAATAAATTTAAAAGTAACCATTTAAGTGGAAACAAATGATATCTTCTTCAGTTTAAAGTTTTCTCGCTGTCTCAAGTAAATGTTAATATCATATTTCCTTCAATTTTATTATAGTTTTTCTTTAATTGACAATATTTTATTTAAATTAAAGTTTGTTCAAAGTCAAGATCAATTTGAAGCTATAATAGTTACTTTTTGTCACCGATTTAATAAAGCAAGGATAACAAGTGAGGTAAATTACCAGTTTTTTTTTCTTATTTGATTCCGTGTGTTTTGACACATGAATTATATTAGTTAGTACAAAAATATATTTATATACCTATTAATGTATTTTATTATTAAAAATTAAATAAAAATTGTGCAGTAAAAATATTGATAAAATTAATTAAAGAAAAATAATTTTATTAAATTAAAAAATAATTTATTCGTCCAAGTTCCAAATCTAAAAAAAAAAAAAAATAATAATGTTATGTCTTAATCTTAAAATAATTATATATGTAATGAAAGGGTAAGTAAAATGATTTATATATTCATATAATACTTTGCATCAAAAACATATTTATTTCATGAAACGTTACTTCAAGTTACTGAATAATTCAATTTACTTGATTTATATATAAAAGGAAAGTTAGAATCCAGTTATTACTATTATTTCAAGTTTATATACTTCTTAATATAGAATGTAATTTATTTAAACTAAATATAATTTATTTTAAAAGGATCTTGGCCACAAAAACTTAAATCTAAAAAAATAATATAAACTAAAATAAATAGATATTTGAAAATTTTGTAATAAGTTTATATAAGGAGAAATCTTTTAAAAAGTTGCCTATACTTAATAGTTTTTGAACTCCAGTCTGTATTTAAGTGTGATGAAAAATAATAATAATAATAAAATGAACTCAGTAGTAGTGTATAGTTTTTTTTGGTGGGACATCTCATACGAATTTCATACGTTTTTGATTTAATGTTTAAAAGCTTGGATTACTTTAATGGTGTTTAGGTTTAGGTTTAGGTTTGCATATAATATATATATAGATAATTATACTATACCCACAAACAGTAAATATATTGAATGGTAGAATGGAGCTTACTTTTGCAACCGTTGGTCAATCACAGGTGAAGCGGGAAGAGCTTATATAATCCAGTATTATTTTCAAATTTACCATCCAGCATTTCAGTACCTTGTTTGTAGCGTGCGTGCGTGTTATTTATTTTTTTTTTTTGGTTCGTTTGTTGTTGTTGTTGTTGTTGTTTTTGCTAGAGCTAATTTGTTTAAATTGATACATGATACACGCAAGATGCACTTTTAAGCTAAATATAACGAGAAGATTTTTTAATTGCCATTTAAAGAACATGTCAATATTATGATCAAAATGATCATTAATAATAGAATCTTTCAATAATAACTTTAAAAAGTATATTTTTTCATCTTTTATAATATAGTGAATATTGAATTATAATGCAAAAGTAAATATTTTGTAAATTTAGTAAAAGAGGATATTTAAAACATAATTATTTGCTAATGTTGCTGCTAGGTTTATATGTAACAAATAATCTCAAATGGAACTTGCATACTGAAAATGTCCGTAAAAAATGTGCTAGGGTACTTGGGATGTTAGGGAGGTGTTTCTCAAATTGTAATTTTAATGCTAAGCGTATGATGTACAGTACATTACGCTCGTTCGTTCTATCTTAAGCTATGGAGCACCAGCCTGGCATCCTACTACTCTCACCAACACTGTAAATCTTGAGCGCATACAGGGTCGTTCCACTCGTTTCATTCTTGGCTATTCAAAATTTTCTAAATGCGTAGACAGTGTTTTAAGATTAACTAAATGTAAATTAAAAAGTATCACTGATCTTTGGAATAGTATTGACATCAAATTCTTATCATCATGTTTTTCTAAAAAATATGACTTTGATGTTATTGATGCTAATAAGTTATACCTAAAGGAAAGACGCTCTGGTTTACGTGGCTGCTCTATCACCTTAGATACTCCCAGAGGTGATTCCGCATACTTAAATTCATTTTTACCAAGAGTTGTTTCATTGTATAATGCCTTACCTGTTATGGCTAGAACCCCCCTACCAGTGAAATTCATTCATCTTGTGTTTTTAATGTGTTTTATATGTTTATTTATTGACAAAGCAGTATTTCTGATACTATGGTGTGAGATCACGTCTAGTGTATAGGCATTTTGCCTTTATCTCATCACCTGTTGGGTAATTTACATGTTTGTTTTTTTATGTTTTATATCTAAACCCAATAAAGAACTATTATTATTACGTAAAAAGATTGATTTATTAAAATATATTCAAATACACACACACACACACACACACACACACACACACACACATACAATATATATATATATATATATATATATATATATATATATATATATATATATATATATATATATATATATATATATATATATATATATATATATATATATATATATATATATATATATATATATATATATATATATATATTATTTAAATTTATGTATTTTCAACACCTTTATGTATAAAGACCGTGATACAAATTTGAAATTCCGTTTTAACCTGTGTGTATTTATTTTATATTCAAATTAATATTAAAGCAAATAATAATAAATAGATAATTAAACAAAATATACAAGGTCCAACGCCTTATTACAAACTTTAAAAAAAATTGTAAAAGTATAATAACTTAATTTATTACTGTAACAGCTATGCAACTCGCAACACATTCTTGTTGAAACAGTTGTATAAATCAAGGCGAATCTTGAAAAGTTTCTCTTTTTAAATACAGTTTTAATTTGTCTAATTGTACTTAATATTTTTAATTTTAATTTGTTTACTATCATTTTTAAGGGTCTATATTTTTTGTAGATGTTAACCTTATTAAATGCATTGTATTGATTGTAGAAGCAAGAAAGTTTTTTTTTTTTTTTTTTTTTTTTTTTTGCCAACCTAAGGTTAGAAGTCTTGCATCTCAAAATCTAAAAAGAAAACTTCAAAACTTTATGATGCAGTTTGAAAGTTAAAAGTAACAGCTACCTATGGTAAATATATGATCATCAGATCAGATAAGAGATAAGAGAGAAAATAATTAATGAAATTTACATGGGCTTTTATGGGACTAAATTTTCAAAAAAATCGCATAATTTAAAATCTGGCATGGTGACCCCCCAAAATTTTTAAATTTTTGAAGATACCTTATCCTAATCTATCACTGTGCAAAATTTCAGATTTTTCTTTCTTTACAACTTTTTAGAAAGTATACCTGATTTCCCGCCTTAAACATCAAATCAATAATTTTTAGCTAACTTTTTTTTTTTTTTTTTTTTTTTTATGAAATCTTGTTATAAACTATTTTACAACAATATGATCAATTTACTTTTGCTATATTATATAAAAAGGAGTTTATAAATGATGTAAAAAAAAAGAGCATTCATGAACTATTATAGAGAGTTAATATATAAATACGTTAACAATCACGGGGAGTTAGCGGTATCCCACCAACGCTGTTTGTTACGTTTTGTTTGTATGACGTTTTATATTTAAGGGGGGTTGCGAGGGAGGGTGTATTGGGATCACATGCCATTCTTTTATTATATATAACATTTTAAACCGTGAGACGAGCTATGACGTCACATACACATATAAAAAAAATCCTGTCACTCCCACTAAAGGAGATTATAATTGATTTCCTCTTTGCTTCTCTGTAATCGTTTTTGATTGATTGAATTTCACCGATAATACCCATTTTATATTGCATTATCTATATATTCTATTATAATTTTTATAATATAGTGAATATATAGAAGAAAAAAAAGGGGCATAACCTCTGTCAACAAAATTTTTATTATCAATTGATATTCATACATAATCTATATCGATATTATTGATTGATTTTAAATTCAATAAGCTGCTTATATATAAAAGTTCAATTTCAATTGTTACATCAAATTTTTGTCTGTAAAATATTATATATAAAAGGCGATTTCCGTTAAATTTTAAAGAATAGGATTCACAATTATCTTCTTTCATTTAGTATTTTTGTAGTGCTATACTATATTAATATTTTAATAGAAAATGTTATCCAAAAAACTTGCAATACTAATCTATAGGGCTAGATAGATACTTTGCCCAGAAAAAAGCATCAATTTTAGCCTTTTATATGGATCATTTTTGTAGAACATTTATGTGTTTCTATAATTTTATTGTTTTTCTCGGGTGTATAAACAGCTCATTTACCTATATAATAAGACAACAATAGTTCATATTGTTTATAAGTTTTTTTTTTTTTTTTTTTTTTAGTTTGCAAGAAATAATATTTTTCCTAAATTATTAAACAACATTTTTTTGATCCAATTATGACGTCGAAAACTCCTAATATCTGATAAGTTTATTTTTAATTATAATTTAAAAATGCATGTTTGAATATTATTTACTCAAACCATAACTCGTTAATTAGAAATAGAAAACTCTAAAAAAAAAGCAAAAATAATAAAATTAAAAAAAGTGACAGAATAATAAATTAATTTAATTTTTATTGCAGATTCTAAATCTAAACATTGTTAAATGTTTGAATTTGAAGTGTGACAGATTTTTCATTAATTATGGTTCTTTTGTAAAATTAATGATGTAAAAATAATAATGATAAATGTTCAAATTCTTTATTTAAGAAAATACGTGAAAGCAAGTAAAAAATAAAAAATAGTCACGGTTATCTTGTATAACACAAACTATAGCCAAGGTTTATTTATATAAGCAGAAAACTATAATATAAGGGATTGACAAAAAGTAGGAAATGTTAGCAAAATAGAGTTTCTAGTTTCTAAGCGTTACTAAATATTAACAACCTGTTTGATGATTAAAAAGTGGACGAAGAAAAAGTGACACAGGGCAGCTGCCGCACCGCATGCCCCGTATACAAAGACACGCGTCTCGCGCTCGCTCACTCACTCACCGACTTTACACTACCTTACCTACCTATTACATTCATTCTTTATTTTAATATTATATACGTCAAGGGTCAAGTCACGACCTTGCGCAAACTAATAGCTCAAGGTGCGGTATATTAACAACTGGTGCCAATCGAAACATTGACTACATTTGAATACAAGTTGCATGTTAATTAAAAACTATTATACAAACTGTCACAAAACTATATAGGTCTTTACTTATATTTTTATAATCCAGAATTTCTTGTTTTGATTAAATTAACATAAATTTTATGTCGTAAGAACAGAAAAGCTTTGATTTTTTTTTTTTTTTTTTTTTTATGTCGGGAAAACAACAACAAAAACAATCCCGCACGTATAAAAAAATGAGAAAAAAATTACAATATTTTTGTATTTAAACTGAATGCTTTAGAGAGTATGTTCAGGGTTTACAGCATGGCTTCTTCAATGTTAGATAATGAGAATAACTGTTCATAAACTTACATAATGATGACCCAAAGCCCTTCCGTAGCCCCGCAAACTCGTGATCATCCTGCGAGATATGCAACCCGTACCGTATCTTTTACGTCATAGTTACGGCTTTACTATAGGGTTTGTTCACATAAAGTCATTCTGAATGCTTTTTGATGCTCTTCGTGAGCAATGAATAACATTACTCAGCATAGGACAAACGTAGTTTTTGGCTATTTTCTTTGGAAAATTAGTTCTATATTTTTTTTGGTTATTATTATTTTTCTTGCATACTTGAAACACTAATTCAGCTCTTAAAAATATATTGCGAAGTATTTTTTAAACTGGCAAAATGAATAATTTTCTATTCCATATTATGTAGCACTCACTTATGGCGTGAATGAAACCACCCTATATAAAAAAAGTGTGGTAGAGGGTTGCATATCTTGCAGGATGAGTGCAAGTTTGCGGGGCTACCATGGGGCTACGGAAGGGCTTTGGGGCATTATATGTGAGTCAATGAACAGTCCATCTCATTATCTAACATTGAAGAAGCCAATTGAACTTCCTCTTTAAATAAAAGTTTAATTTTACTGTAGAAACAGAAGAAAGAATTACTTTATATATACAGATCAATCAATTATATATTAAAACAAAATTAAACATAATCTTGCGTGTTAAATGAGGTCTGGTAAACAATATTATCCTTGAATTTACCTAGGAAATAAAATTATTAAATATGACATTATATAGTTAAATTACTTTTTAAAATTATATTACCTACAAAATAAGTAATAAATTTTACAAGACATTTTTTTAATAATACCAAGGTCGCGCATTAAAAAAAAAAAATTAAAAAAAACTGAAGATTCAACCATGAAAATAGCAAATAATTTAAAAATCAAATTTACCTATTTTATTAATTAAAAGTGTAAATTTAAACTAAAATAATTAAGTTACTATATATCATACTATACATAATAGTATAGTGTAATTAAATTTATATTTTTATATGAAAATTAAAACAAAAGCGTGAAATTTGTTCTTTACTACCACATATTTTTTGGACATGTTTTATAAAATATGATTTAAAAAAAACCCTAATAATAATAGTTAATAATACAAGAGCTATCCTGATTTATAAATTCAATTTCATGCTCTATATTTTAATTTGTATTCGTTTAATGACTTAATCAAATATCGATGAAAAATGAAATTATATACTCACTAAAATATTTTAATAAATAGCGTTTTATCTTTCCTAGGTTACATGTACTTATATGGGGTTGTGTGTGTGTGTGTGTGTGTGTGTGTGTGAGAGAGAGAGAG